>JBBJLR010063461.1:0-11263 GCA_037577145.1 Brachypetersius gabonensis
TTTCTTCCATCAGCCAGCCAAATGATTTCATTGTAGAGCTCATTTCAGCTTCAATCATGCCCTGATTGCTTTTGTTAGATAATATATAGATATAAATAAAGCGTTCAACATACATTCAAATAACCAACTTTAGTACTTTTAAACTAGATTAAAAATGTTAATAAAACATATCTGCAGCATCACACCATGTCCTCTTTCCCAGCCCTTGAAATATAAATATTGCATTTAAATACTCAGTAATATGCAACCCATTTAACATATTCTTGGATTATTCTTTTTCATCAGTCATCCTTCATAGCTGACGAACATTAGCCCTGTTGCCTGAACATTTGGTTACATGTTCAAGAGGAATTTATCATGCTGTCTTGTTTTATCTTTAGTTGCAGTCATATTGTGAGACTGAGTGACAAGGTCACTTTGACAGTTCATTCCTATCATACAAATTATAGACTGAAAGCAAGTATTTTTACTATAAACAAATGTCAGTCAGTCAAACATTCCTCAATGTCCCCATACCATCGGCATGAATGCTAGTTAAGCACATTTTGTGTATTTATTAATTCTATGCTAAAAAAAATTAACTCAGGCCTTTCAACCCTGTTTAAGCCACTGACAGCAAAGCTACAATATAAAAATGAATTACTTCTGAGTGTTTTTAAGAACACATTTTGAAGTGTTTTAATTTTTAAGAGTTACAAGGACGTAATTGTGCCCCAGTTGTGTAATCACCCATATCAGAGGTGAGCAGACTCTAACTGTAAGGGCTCTATACCTGTGTTTAAAAGACATTGTAAGGAATCATTGAACCCTGCAAAGAACCAAACAAATATCCAGGTGGTACTTTATCATATGAAATAGCTGCCTTTAAGGAACCCTTGAAGAACCCTGAGTAGCCTAAAACCAAATGGATGTATTGTTATGCCAGAGAAATGTCTCAAGAAAAAAACACCATTTGAAAAAATAACTTTAGTAGAAGTTTAGTAGAATACGGACAGAGCATCTATTATTTTACTCTAGATTAACAGATGCTGTTAATCTAGAGTAAAAATATAAGCCTCAAAGGTCAGTGATGTAACTAATCATGAAGTGGAACCGATCATTTTACTGACAGGGCAGACTGTAATTAAAATTTTTCTTCTAAAATGAAGAAAAAAACCCTCACTAATACTTACCTAAGGCTACACAAACATCATGTCAGCATGACTAAGGAAAATGACACAGTTTAAAGTGCATTCCTCTTGTTCCTCTTCATTACAGTTGGTTGCTCCTTCACTAAGGTGGAATGAGTGATGCTACTGATTGTGCCCAATAGTAGTAAACAGTATAGTTCACATTTGATGTAGTTAAATTCCAGCATGTGGTCAGAGCTGTCTTGCTGATATCCAGCAAGAGATAATCTTTGCTTTTGTTATTTAATACACTCCCAGTGCTTACTGTATATCCACTGTATTTCCGCAATTTTTGGGAGTGAAAAATGTTTTGTTGAAATGTCCATCTTCTACTCAGATACCATTTCGTGCCTGATAAGAGTAACCGGTCCTATTATATCTTTGTATGTTGCTCCATTCATATGTCTGTGGATGATGTTTAATAACCCAGTAATGTTTGCCGAAAAGCATTCGCCTCCATTCTGCATCACAGGTTTGGTGTCAATTGGGTCATGTATACAAACTCCATTCCTCAAACATGATGAGCTGAATTATTGCCAAGAGTTGTATTTTGGTCTTACCATAAAACATTTTTTCCAAAAAAGTTCTAATTTGGCAGAAATGTTTGCGTGTAAATATTATATGTGTTTTGTGATTGCAGGTCAATTTGTGGCATATTGTTCTCTGCATTACTGTAATTCTTACTGTTTTCAAGTAAGCATAGCTTCTCTCTTTTCTTCCTAATCTTTAGTCTGTGAGTGAGTGATGAAATCTTGCATTGCCAGCTTTTGCGGTAAGAGTTACATTAGATTCAATACTGTATACAGTCAGGTCGATAAATATTGGGACATCAACACAATTCAAATCTTTTTGGCTCTATTCACTGCCACAATGGATATGAAATTAAATGATCAATTTACTTGCTTTAACTGCAGGCTTTCAGCTTTCCTTTGAGGGTATTTACAAGGTGAATGGTGTAGGAATTATAACAGTTTGTAATGGGGCAAACAACCATAAATCAAACTTTCACTTTTTAATACTTAGTTGCAAATCCTATGCAGTCAATTACAGCCTGAAATCTGGAAAGCATAAATACCATCAGACCCTGAGTTACATCCCTGGTGATACTCTGCCAGGCCTTTACTGCAACTGTCCTTGGTTCCAGCTTGTTCTTGGGGCATTTTCCCTTGTCTTCAGCAAGTGAAATGTATGCTTAATCGGATTCAGGTCAGGTGTTTGACTTGGCCGTTGCATAACATTCAACCTGTTTGCCTTAAAAAACTGTTTGGTTGCTTTCACAGTGTGCTTCGGGTCATTGTCCATCTGCACTGTGAAGCGCCGTCCAATCAGTTCTGAAGCATTTGGTTGAATATAAGCAGATAATATTGCCTGAAACATTTCAGAATTCATCCTGCTGCTTTTGTCAGCAGTCACATCATCAATAAATACAAGGGAAGCAATACATGCCCATGCCAGGACACTACCACCACCATGCTTCACTGATGACGTGGTATGTTTTGGATCATGAGCAGTTCTTTTCCTTCTCCATACTCTTCTCTTCCCATTACTCTGGTACAAATTGATCTTTGTCTCATTTGTCCATAGGATGTTGTTCCAGAACTGTAAAGCCTTTGTTAGATGTTTGGCAAACACTAATCTGGTCTTCCTGTTTTTAAGGCTAACCAATGGTTTGCATTTGTGGTGAAACCTCTGTATTCACTTCGGTGAAGACTTCTCGATTGGTGACACACATACACCTACCCCTGGAGAGTGTTCTTGATCTGGTCAAGTGTTGTAAAGGGGTGTTTCTTCACTAGGGAATTGATTCTTTGGTCATACACCGCAGTTGTTTTCTGTGGTCTTCCAGGTCTTTTGGTGTTGCTGAGCTCACCGGTGCATTCTTTCTTTTTAAGAATGTTCCAGACAGTTAATTTGGCCACACTTAATGTTTTGCTATCACTCTGATGGGTTTGTTTTTATTTTCAGCCTAATGATGGCTTGCTTCACTGATAGTGACAGCTCTTTGGATCTCATATTGAGAGTTGACAGCAACAGACTCCAAATGCAAATAGCACACTTGAAATGAACTCTAGACCTTTTATCTGCTCCTTTTGAATAGGATTATGAGGGAGTAGCAAACAACTGGTCATGGCACGGCTGAGCAGCCAATTGTCCCATTACTTTTGGTCCCATAAAAAGTGATGTAACAAACTGTTGTAATTCCTACACTGTTCACCTGGTTTGTATGTAAATACCCTCAAATAAAAGCTGAAAGTCTGCAGATAAAGCACATCTTGTTTCACTTCAAATCCATTGTGGTGGTGTATAGAGACAAAAAGATTAGTCTTGTGTCCCAATATTTATGGACCTGACTGTACTACTAGGATTAACATTTAATTTTTTTTATGTATTAATTATAGTCATGCATGAACACACCACAGCACAATGTGAACAATGTGAAATTATTTTTCTGCATTTTAACCCATTCACCAATTGAGGGGCGAACGGGGAGCAGTGTGTGTGTGTGGGGACAGTACCTTGCTCAAGGGTACCTCAGTGGTGACACTAGCAGTTGTGATTTGAACCCACAACCTTCTGATTGCAGGGCCAGAGGCCTAATCACTAGGCCATCCAACATGCAATAAATAGTTTATATGGGTGCAGTATGTGACATACAGTACATAATTTGCTATTTTCTTCAAATTCACAACCTTCTGACTAGTTCTGTCGAACTTAAACCCCATGCTGGCAAAATGACTATGCAGCAAGGAATCACATACAAAGAATAAATTCAGCACATGCTACAGAATGAGCTTCCATTGTAAAACACTTGTACATGGGAATTTAACGGTATCTAAAGATAACGGAATCAAAATCTTTGTAAAACTGGCAAAGCTATTTACTTTGCCAAGACCTAATATAGAACCTGGGAAATTACCAGCAGGGCTCATGTGTGAATAGAAGGAAATCTAGTGATTTCTAGAATATAGCTGGCAAGCCAGAACATTTACTGCTATGCTTTTTTTCTGCTGATTTTTTCCTTTAACTTGGTACATAAAAACATCACCGGAGTGTATTTTGTGACAGAAATGGCAGAAATATAACCTGTGATCCTGTGTGGCTGCTTCTGTGCAAAAGCAATGCAACACAGACAGCAAAGCAAGGTGTTTCCTAAAGGCATTGTAGTATTAAGGTCGTTTTAATAGTGTTGCTTACTCTGACATTTAAGAATCATCTTTGTGAAAGATGGTTTCAGGAAACCCAGCATAGGCTGAATTTTAGGTTATTAAGACATATAAAGCTTTGCAGTTGTGTAGTTTTGTACATGATCGAGAAATGAATGCGCCGTCTCCTCCAGGGTCAATCCTAACAGCTTGGCTTAATTCACAGAGATGTCACCGATTAATATGAATGAATAACACAAAGGCCAAGTAGACTATCTATAGAAATATCAAGGTCATTCTAAGGAAAAGAAACCAAAACAGTTTCCACATAAAGGAAAAGGAGGCAGGCCTTGGATGTAAGTGTCCATAAATGGCCTGAAGAGGGCAGCAGGGAATGACATTTTGTTCCCAAGCATCCTCACATGGCATGCCAGGGTTTATATTTGTACTTGTGGCAACAAGAAACTCTGTTCCTAATCTTGGTCACCTACACAAACACCAGCCTTGTACAGCACAGGTGGGACAGGGTGACCTGGACTAACTTCAAGGTACAAATGCCGGCACTCCAGCAATAGAAGCCAAAGTGGGTGATGATGATGAATGATCCATGCAAGCTAAGGAGCTAGTATGACATTAATTTCGTTGTACCTTGTTGCCCCCAACTGCCCTCATCTTACTTTAAGAATTAAGACAGTCCTGTAGTACTTTCCATGTCTTTTACTGGACAGCAGTGACTTTGGCCCCAGGTTATCGCACTCTGTTGAACACTCCCTGGTGACTTCTGAGAAAGAACATGATTCTCTGATGATTTTCTGTGTGTATTTATAGCCAAAACCTCGGAGCGGCAAAATCACTAACAATGTAAAACTAATATCCAGTGTGCACAGTGAAGCCTGACCAAGCTTAAAGACACATTAGTAGTTTTATTGTGCATTTAGTGGGTATGTATTCCTTAAAATTAAGTTTCTGTTATAGTGCCATTAAAATGGATATATGTAAATGTTCTTATTGGGTACTCAGTTCACTAGTTGTTCCTTCTTGAACCACTTGTTGTTTATATTATGAGGCAGCCAATAAGAGCAGAGCTCATTTACATATTAATGCCTACAATTGGCATATGAGCACCAGTACGACACTGTGGAGTAATGGAGGCTTGGTCTTATGAATCAGGTTTTCTGTGTGCGTCATTTTCCTCGGCAAGAGATGGAAACAGGATGCACTATGGAAAGAATCAAGCCGGTGAGGCAGTGTGATAATCTGGGGAATGTTCTGGTGGGACACCTTCGGTCATGTGGATTTTACTTTGACACAGACCACCTACTTAGACATTGTTGCAGACCAAGGTCCCCCCCCCCCCCCCCCCCTGCCCCCCTCATGGCAACAGTATTCCCTAATGGCAGTGCCCTCTTTCAGCAGGACAAGGCACTCTGGAGAACTTATTCAGGAATGGTTTGAGGAACATGACAAAGAGATGTTGACTTGGCCCCCAAATTCCACAGATCTCATTCTTATCAAGCATCTGGTGGACAAACTAGTCCAATCCATGGAGGCCTCACCTCTCAACTTACAGGACTTGTTGCAGCTGCAGACCGATACCACGGCACATCTTCTGAGGTCTTATGAAGTCAGGGAAATCTGTTTGGGTGGCACAAGAGGGACCTATACAATTTTAGGCAGGCTGGTTGTGGCAGACTGCTCGACAACATCAATGTGAATGGGTGAGGCTAAACTATAGTAAACTTAACAGGAGGTTACGAGTAAATGAGGCTTTATTTGTGATAAACAAACATAAAACATTGAATTCAGTACTACCTGTTTTCAGCTCCGGAGTGAATGCGGAGTGATGTGTTTTGAAGCAGAGTCCTACATCAAAGTCTTTTATTTAAAATAGTACCAAACATCTGTCATTTCTATTGTGTGTTGCGTTCTGTAGGCATGTTCTTTAAGGAAAACCTTAAATGTTTTTACTCCAAATGCTCTGCCTCAAAATCAGCATTTGCATTTTTATTATCTTTTTATTATCTTTTTCAAAAAAAAACAAACAGTATGTCTCTTAATTCAAGTACTGGCAGCTTTGAGTATTTTTCCATGAACAGCACTTAGAATTTATTCCTTTTTATTGTGGACAGTGGCCTAGACTATGTGGTTATGATACAGTTTGTTATTATCAGTAATTTAGACTGTTGGCCTGCTGCTACTAATTGCTGCTTCCCATTACTTGGAGCTGGCAGAAAGATTGTGGTTGTAACATGTGAGCACATACACAGTCAACATCTATGATAATAAAGGTAGGCTTTCTACCAAGTACGGTCTAAAAACAGCCCCAGGAACAGCCTGCTCCGCACAGGTCACTCTGCCTTAACACCTTAACACCTTAACATGGTAGCACTCTACACTAAAAAAGTGACACAGGATCTCCATCGTTAATTTATCTCAAACTCCTTGATTGTAAGTAGTGTAAAGGTCGGTCACGCCATTACACTTTCCCCTACAACGACAGATTCAATTAGTCTCTACAGACCACACATCAGATCTGACCTCCTGACCCCCCTCCTCCTTCTCTCTCGCTCACTCACTCTCTTACTCTTGCATTTTCCTATGGTCTCTCTTATTCTCATTTTCTCTCTCGCTCGCTCTCTTTTACTCTTCTATACTCATTCTCTCTCATTCACTCACTCATTCTGGTTCACTCACTCACTCCAACACATTCTTTCTCTTTCACTCACACTCTTATATACACTTATCACTATAAAACCAAACCTCTTCATTTTAGTCATTCAAATTGCCTCAATTTTCACCTTAATTTCTAAAAAATTAAGGAAAATTAAGGGGAAAATTGCACAGATTTAGGCATAAAATTACTGAATTGTCCCCATACTTTTTAAAATTTGTTCCTTAAATAATAGAACCTCCTGAATTAACGGCTTACGTTTAAGATTAAGGGGTTTCACTTATGCCGTAAAAAAATGAAGGGATCGGTTCACAAATGAATGGCCACTTAATTCAAATGAAGGGGTACATTGTGATTCATAGTGTATTGTCTCTCATTTTTCTCTCACTCACTTGTCATTCACTCGCTCTCTCTAACTCATTCTCTCTTTCAAACTGACTCTCATTCACTCTATAACTCACTCATTCTTGCCGCCCCTCGTTCACTTTCACGTTTGCTCACTCATTCACTCTCTCGAACTCATTCACTCTTTCACTCTCACTTTCACACATGTTCTCCTTATCTCTCACACAAACTCTCCTGCCTCCCCGCTGTCTTTCTCTCTCACATACACCCTCTCTCTCTCTTTCACTCTTTCACACTCTCATTTTTCTCTTGCTCACTCTCTATAATAATAATTCAGTCTCATTTTCTCTAAATCACTCATCCTCACTCCCCGGCTCTCTCACACTCTTTCATGTTCACTCACTTTTATACACTCTCTCTAACTCATACTCTTTCACACTCTTTTCTGTCTCTCTTTCATAATCATTCACTCTTGTTTTCTCTTACTCAGTCTCTCTCTTTCATACTCACTCTCATTCACTCTAACTCACTCGTCCTTGCTCCTTTCATCCTCGCTCGCTCTCATTCTCTCTCACGTTTTCATTATCTCTCTCTTACTTCTCTCACACTTTCTAACTCATTTTTTCTTGCTCACTCACTCTCCCTCATGCTCTCTCACTCCCATTCACTCTTTCACACTCAGTCAATCTCATTCTCTCTAACACATGTGTTCTCATTATCTCTCTATCTCTTGCTTCTGTCTCACAAACTCTCTCTCCCCCCCTCCTCACACACACACACACACACACACACACACCCTCTCTAGGAGGCGGAGAGCTGGGTGCATTCCTCTCACTGCTCTAAAACTCCAGCTGTCTTGATTTGGGTTTGTGCTTCAGGACCCGGAGGACGAGACTCTTAGCCCCGGCGCGACCCGTCCCGGACCGGTCAGGGATACAGGGTTACAGCCTGGATCAGATGGACTAGAGTGAGACTAAAGGGATGTTCCTGGCCTGAACATGCAGCAGCGCACGGTCTTCCCAATCTACAGAAACACACTGTCCCACCGCGGCTCACACACTCACTGGTGGGGGCCCAGGAGAGTTTAGGGGGGGTCACCTGTTACGCACACCCTCGAGAGCCTCCCAACAGCAGTAAAGTGCTCGAGTGGACCGTCACGCGCTAACAGGCGCCGTCCCCTCGTGTCCAGGTGAAATGTGGCACGCACGGTGCGCTCGCCATGGCCCGGGAGGACTCGGTAAAGTGCCTGCGCTGCCTGCTCTACGCCCTCAATTTACTCTTCTGGGTAAGAAAGCCTTCACCTTCCTGCAGCTTCGATTTGTGCAGTTTTGTTATTGTTTTTTTGTTTTTTTCCGCCCGTATTCCGGCACGCAGCGCCTCCTGCACTCCGATAGGGTGAGGTTGTCCCGCTTCACGCTCTGATTGGCTACTAGGGTTGCGCTTGGCACGCGGATTGGCTAAAGGTGGCGCTTGGTGCGCTGATTGGCTGGTAGACCTTCGTGCACTGAATTGTTTTTGAAGTCTAAATTTATGAATTAGCGAACCTGAATAAAGTGTGTTCTAAATAAACCAGTACATTAAAGTACATACCATTTGATTGATTTAAATATGTCAATTTCCACATTAATAAATGAGGACCCAGGAATTGGCTTTTAACCGATATGGTGGTAATTACTGTTGTATTATAAAATAATGTCTTGTTCATGTGGAAATGTTATTTCGTTTACATGTGCTATGATAAACTACAACAGGGCTTCCCCCACATTATGCACAATAGTGCTTTCCCGCATCTAGCACATCTGATTCATCTCATTAACTAATTAGCCCGTCCCTGTGTGCTGGATCAGGTGTGTTAGGGCATTGGAAACACAAAAATGTGCAGAGCATGGGTCCATTAGGTCTCACTCTGGGACTGTGTTGCCTGTCTTCTTTTGTTATTAACAGGTGGCATCTCACATTGTGCTCTGATTTGCCTGTAGTACCTGACTTTGTGCTCTGACTGGGTATGAGTACAAGCTATTAGCCAGTCCTACAGCATGAGGCCAAATACCCCTACAAGAATACGGGTGGGAAAACGTCCAAGTCCAGCAGCAGGTGGCCGAGTGTGCACTCACGTTACAGTGGTTCAGCTTAGCTCAACTGAACACCGCTCGCACAGAATGAGGGCCCATTTATCCCCCTAACACACACACATACACACACCCCTTATCTGTATGTACGCAGCTTGAAGCCCAAGCAGCAAGTCTCACATTCTGCTGCACACTATTTTTAGGGAATTAGATGTGACGATGGGTGCTGGGTGTCGTTTTCAGGACCAAGAATGCCAACGGGTGCCCGAACTACGACTCATATCTCAGCGTGTCAGACGTTTCCACGAGACACAAATAGGCTCCCAAGGCAACTGCATGTACAAACAGGGTTCAGGAAGGGGAGGGGGCCCCTGCAGACGGTACATTGTGGGGTGTGCATAACTATACGTGTGTGTGGTCATGTACTAAAGCTCCTTTCTCTCTGTTTCCCCTCAGCTCATGGCTCTGTGTGTGCTGGGAGTGGCTGCCTGGCTCAGGGATTACCTGAACAATGTGCTCACCTTAACTGCCGACACCAGGTGAGGCCCCTGAACCGGGCAGGTGTGAAGTGCCCTGTCCACTTGACACAATCCAGCCTTTATAACCCTCCAGATACACTTCATCCAGTTAACACACCGTTTCTAAGCCCAGCTGCACTCATGGTTCATCAGACCTTTAGTATTATTTCAGTGTAATTCACATTTATACACAAATTTTACTTACATTTCCTCTAACCCCACACGACTGTATATTGTTATTGGAGGAGAAAAGTGTGTGTGCGTGTGGGTTGTTTGGTTTACTGTTCTGTATTTTTACTGTTAGTTAAGCACTCCTGGGTTTGAGGCATTATATAAGTTGTGCATGTTACTATTACTTATACAAACATGCATATGGATGGGCTGAAAAATGTAAATAGAGAGAATCATCGATGTTACTGGATCCAAGCAAACACCTCAGGTGGTGTTAGAGTGAGTAATATCTCTAATTGAGTTGTGTGCATTTGGTACTGCTTCAATCGGAGGAGTAATTTAGTGCTGCGAGATGCTGTTTAATCAGTGCGGAATCTCTCCAAGCCTTGCTGGGCCCCTGCCTGAGAATAAACCGGGAGCAGAATGTGTCTGGATGTGATTGCATATAGCGAAATGAGCCTTCCAAAACTGCGTCTTCCTCACTCGCTGACTCGGTTCCATTCTGCAGCAATAAAAATCTCATCTGCACTGAATGAATGCCACATAATGATATAACAGCTGAGTGCAGGATTTCAGTTTCATACCATCCGGTCTGTGTGAGAGTATGTGTGTGTGTTTGTGTGTATGTGTGTGTGTGTATGTGTGTGGGTGGGTGCGTGTTTTTAGAGGGCCATTAGGAACCCCTCTCTGGAGAGAGAATACATCCCAGAGAGCAAAAAAAGGAAGAGAAAAATGAGTGAAGGTTGTGTGTGTGTGTGTGTGTGTGTGTGTGTGTATGTGTGTGTGTGTGTGTGTAGGGGTCTCTGGTGGTTCACACCTATCCTTCAGCAAACAGTCAGCACACTGACCCATGATTAGCTGCAATATACAAACATGACTTTCCCTCACCTTCCCCTAGTGAATATGGTAATGTATCATTGAGACGCGCGAGAGAGAGTGAGAGAAATAGAGAGATAGATTCATAGAGTGGGAGGGAGAGAGAGCGAGATACATAGAGAAAGAGAGAGAGAGAGTCTTGCATTCCTACTGAGTGCAATCACTATTTACTTATAGCTGGTGGATTAATAAAAATCTCGTCTGGAGAGAGAAGAGGATGGAGCAGGAGTTAGTGTGTGTGTGTGTGTGTGTGTGTGTGTGTGTGTGTGTGTGTGTGTGTGTGTGTGTGTGTGTGTGTGTG
>JBBJLR010063500.1:0-11261 GCA_037577145.1 Brachypetersius gabonensis
CCCGCCCACTCCCGCGTACATTTTTTCCATTCCCGTCCCAATCACGGTATTAATAGTGATTTTGTTTCCCGTCCCGCAGGAATCCCGCGGGATTCCCGTGACCCGCGGGAATCCCGAAAAAATGTCAGCCTCTAAATCTGGACAGAGGAAAGAGGACAAGGAAACCTGGTGGTGGAATAGGGAAGTACAGGACAACATCCAGAGGAAGAGGTTAGTCCTTCAGGTGCCTTTTGGCAAACTTCAGGCGGACTGCCATGTGCCTTTAACTAAGCAGTGGCTTCCGTCTGGCCACTCTACCATATAGGCCTGACTGGTGGATTGCTGCAGAGATGGTTGTCCTTTTGGAAGGTTCTGTGGAGAGAAGAGAGGACCTCTGGAGCTCTGACAGAGTGACCATCGGGTTCTTGGTCACGTCCCTGACTAAGGCCCTTCTCCCCCGATCGCTCAGTTCAGATGGCCGGCCAGCTCTAGAAAGGGGCCATGGTGGTTTCGAATTTATTCCACTTACGGATGATGGACGCCAGTGAGGCCATTGGGACCTTCAACGCAGCAAAAAATTTTCTGTAACCTTCCCCAGATTTGTGCCTTGAGACAATCCTGTCTCAGAGGTCGACAGACAATTCCTTTGACTTCATGCTTGGTTTGTGCTCTGACATGAACTGTCAACTGTGGGACCTTAGACAGATAGACAGATGTGTGCCTTTCCAAATCATGTCCAATCAACTGAATTTACCACAGGTGGACTCCAATTAAGTTGCAGACATATCTCAAGGATGATCAGGGGAAACCGGATGCACCTGAGCTCAATTTTGAGGTTAATTTTGAGGTTCAAGGCTGTGATTACTTATGTGTTTTCTCAATTCTTTTTATTTTTAATACATTTGCAAAAATCTCAAGTAAACTGTTTTTCACGTTGTCACTATGGGGTGTTGCGTTTAGAATTCTGATCCATTTTGGAATAAGGCTGTAATATAACACAATGTGGAAAAAGTAATGCGCGGTGAATACTTTCTGGATCCACTAGTATGTGTGTCATGACATTTGACAACGTTTTCCAAGCGCCACAATACAACATATAGCAACATGCAAACAAAGTGCAAGGTAGGACAGAAACAAAACAACAATATACCAGTATAGTGTAAATGAAAGGTGAACCTTTCAGAATGTACCATTAGTATGATATTGCACAAGAGGCAATTAACAGCATTCAACAACAGACTACATTGATGTCACCGTATAATGTGAATGGGATGTAAACCTTTCAGAATGGCTAATACTGGTCCATAAGTATGATATTGTACGAAAGGCAATTAATAGCATTCAACAAATTGTAAGGTACTGTAGAAACAATACAATAAATAGACTTTACAGCAGTGTCACATTATAGTGTGAATGGGATGTAAACCTTCCAGAATGGCTAATAGCACGCCATAAGTATGATATTGCAAAAGAAGCAATTAGCAGATACCTAAGTGTACCTGTTGTGGCAGTAAATAGAAAGTAAAGTGCAGGTGCTATTGAAAGTCCAAATGTAAAATGAGTATATAAATGTATGAAGTAAGGTAGTTCCCTGAAATGACTTGTTAGGCAGGGGCTAGATATTTAAACCCCAATGGCCTGCTGTATGAAAATGTTACACAGACTTGCAAAACCAGAGTGTAAGTTTATATACCATTAGCCAGACAGTAGAAGAGAGAAGAGTCCATGTCACAGTTAGGAATGATGTTTCACAATATTACTGGCTCTGGTATGGTAGCAGGTTTTATAAATGTATTTCAGGGGAAAAGATTGAGAGATCCATACCTCATGCACAAATGAATTATTTCGTAGAAATTGTTGCTAGGTTGGATACACTTAGCAACAAGAGAACGTGTTCATGGACAGACCTTGGATAAATCAATTAAACCGAAGTGAACCTTCCATCGGCCATCGGCAATTGTTCCCTAGGAGTCTGAGGCGAGCCCTCTTATGGCTTACGTCACAGCTGTAGAAGAGCAGTGCTTTGGGGAGGGTTTACTGGCTTGTGTCAGAGTCAGTGCGGAGAAGATGAATCAGTCGCCCTGTCGTCTGCCTATACACACAACAGCTGTTTATTGCAGAGTTTGCCTTTGGCGTATTAATTATAGCTGTGAAGAACTGATTTTAGAGAGGCCGGGAGGGCAGCGCAAGATGCAAATGAGCATTAAGTGAACTGTTTATGTGCTGAGAAAGTGGGAGAGAGAGGCTGTAGACTGGTGGAACAGACCTGCAACCTGCTCTCTCTCTCCCTCTTCCTCATACACAAGCTGTGAGCAATTTCACAGTGGTTTGAGTCTTTGTTTTTGTCTGAGGCTTCTGTATAAAATCGATTCTTTCAAAAACTGAGATGCCCTCAAGACCACTTGCATTGTAGAACGCTCATTCTTTGTCTCTGTCAGTCCCTTCTCTCTCTCTTTCTTTTTGTCTCTCATTCTCCCTCTTTTCTTTTTTTTCATTTTGCTCTCTCTCCCTCTTATACATACGCAAGTCACTTTCCCTCATCTTTACTCTCTCTCATATACATTCTGTCTTTTTCACCATCTTTGTCTCTTTCTTACTCTTCTCCTCCCTATCCGTCTTTTATTTCTTTTTCCTTTCTCTCTTTATATCTCTCTTTGTGACACTCTCTCCTATAACTATCTTCTTCTCTTATACATACACCCTCTCTCTCTCTCTCTCTCTCTCTCTCTCTCTCACGATCTCTCTTTACATACACGTCTTTGCTTTGGTCTCTCTTTGTCTTTTATACATATACACACTCCCCCTCTGTCTCTCTTTAAATCTCTGAATCTCCTGCGCTCTTTTTCTTTCATCTCTTGCTGAAGAAAACACGGCATGCACACTCCAGTTTGAAATGTCACGCTGGGTATCCTGCTGGACTGTTTCTGTAAGAACTGCTTGTTAATGTTTGGAAGAAATTCCAAATGCTGCATGCTGTCCCCTTGCCGGGCACATCTAAAGCCCCGGTTCCAGCCCGCTAATTGAACTACAAGGGAAAATGCCACAGATTAATATGCTGCAGGCTTGTGCCCAGACATTAAAGCATTAGGTTAGTAGCGCCTCCTGCAACAATAGAACCTGTGTTGGGTTAATTTTATACACTGTTTACACCAACTGAGGGAGACAAGATTCCTTGGGTTTATCTCAGCCCAACTGACCTGTCATTCTCTGTGCACAAATTCAGTGGTAGCTAGACTGGACAAGCTATACAGAGCATAATATATCATAAACAAAATAATGTGCTTTAAAAAACATACAATTTCTAACCTAGCTTTGTCAAATTCAGCAATCTTAACTGCATAGCTGTTAGGAACTTGATACACTGTCATCAGTTCAGGCAATAAAGCTGCCCTGAGAACAGCAATGCTCATTAGAGCAACAAATCATGTGCATGCACAGAAACTGCATGGCTTCCTCCTGGACAATGCTGACACATTGCACATGTAACATCACCGAGTACAGTACAGAATATCCTCCCTAAATGACTACTGCCCTGTTACATACAAATCCATCATCATGAAGAGCCTTGAGAGGCATGTCATGAGGTTAATATGTGTACTGTGTACTGTGTTTATGAAAATAAATACTTGATTTGAAAGAATGCCTTTGTGGGCAGAGCATTGATGAACAAAATGTCATCCCCTGACAAGTATCCCTTATGAAAATGAAAAGAAACTTTACTACATAAGTAGTCTACTTCAAGTATATAATGAATACAAAATGTGTATTTTATTTAATGGATATAAACAGACACAAATATAATACAAATATTATTTATTTTCAAAAAACACTTTTTATAGTAACACACTACTTAGTAAGGAAAGTAAGCAGGTGGTAATCTGGTGGCAAGGACATTGCCCCAGTGATCATAAGGTAGGTTTGAATCCCAGGACTACTAGTGGTACCACTGAAGTACCCTTGGGCAAGGTACCATCCCCAGACTCTCTGGGCACTGTGTTCCTGTGGGTTAAGTGCAGAGAAAGAATTTGACTCTGTGTTCTGTGGTGCGTTCATGTGTGACGATAAAAGGCCACTTCATTTCATTTAAGTGTAAGGAAAAACAAGTGAAATAAACAAATCAGAGGTGCATTTGTAGCAAAGCCTTTATTTGACAGAGATGGAGTCTCATAGTGTGTCTGCCTGTAGAGCTTACTCTAAAGAACTGTGGCAATGATCAACCAAGTGGCAATGGACAATAGGCAATCTACCAATCAATTTGACTGTGCTTCTAATGCCAGTCAGTATATTGGTGTTGATGCTAATGGCCCCCTTTGTCTGTCGTGGTTGTCCATTGCCTACTTGACGACTGTGGCAGGCCTTAATCAATTACTCTTGTCTCCAACTGATCATGTGGTGTTAGAAGTGTGAAAATTTCCTGTAATTATGGTAATAGGGCTAACAGGTCAATATTCCTCATTCTGAACAAGGTCTGTTCAGGTGCGTATTCTGATCTCCTTCTTTTAACCATAAAACATATGATCACAAAAAATAAAAGTACAGGAACAGAAAGAAGAACCTAAAATATGTTGCTATTAATCATATACTCAGACTAGTACTGAGTGCAGGCACCTTTTCTTACACTGTTTTTGAGGATAATGCACATAATCCAGTGTTTCTAATTATTTGTAGGTTTAGGTCTCATGATGAGTTCATTGCCACTTTTGCTAGGTCCCAATTTTGGTTATTTATTCTTGATAGGTCCACAGAATATGTCATAAGTTCACACAAATAACAACTGGTTTATAAGTAGTTCTGGCTGCCATATGTACAGATCACATGCAAATGTTACTGTCGTCCACAACATTGATTTATTTATTGATTTATTAACAATGATCATTATTAGACACAACACTGCTGGCATGGTGGTTGATCCTGGTGCATTCTTCACTTGGTGATGGATTGTACTGATGGGTGAGATCTCCTAAAGCAGGTTGTGATTCTGTGGCCTTTTCCGATGCAGATATGTCAAAAATCCTGTGTTCCATGGATTTTCAGCAGATGACAGGCAGGTGTCAGGTGTAGTCCAACAGAAGTGTCAGATGTCAATCAGGTGTCAGGTACAGTCCAGCACAGGTGTCAGAATCCTCTCTTTCACAGGAACATCTCAAATTACACACAAGAGATAGACTGGAAAAGCATCCGGACAAAGTACATAATCATCAAAAATGAACAATTATTCACATAAACACCAAAGCTAGTGGTGGTATGATGGCCTGAGCATCCTCAGACACCAAGCTAGAACACTCTAGACACAACTTTCTGGACTTTTCTGCAAAAGTACAACAGTACTGCCATTTCTGTCCCCAATCTCTAGGTGGCTCATATGCTCTCACTTATCTTTTCCCTGGACCTCAGCTGCTATGTTGGTAAGTCAGAGAACCTGATACAGACCTTCCCACTTGGCTTCTAATGCTACTTTCTGAGGTTTGTAAATTATTGGCCATTGTGCCACTTAGCTTGGCCTGAAGCCTGTGGTCTGTGAGGATAATGTAATTATTTTGTTTGGGTCATCACTCCTGTTCTTCTCCATTTCTTTGTGTTCAGTTCTAGTTTTTTGAACTAGCGTCCAATTTTTGCTGATCATTCCACCACCCAAGCCAACACCATCCCAGTCATCATAACAGACGTTAGGGTATTTGGATATCTCTGGTTTCAGTCCTTTCCCAGCTGCAGTTTTTCAAGGCATGCCAGTATCCTTGCTCATATCATCACTGGCATTCAGACCAGCATGTTCCAGCCAAATCAGCTTAAAGCATTCTTCATATTTTGCAACTCCCTCTCCTGTTTTCTGCATGCATAAAATAATTTTTGATTTGATTAATATAAAATAGAGTGTACAGCCTCCCATCCTGTATCCATATTATATTGATTCTTGCCTACTTTTTGCTCCACACTTTCAGTAAACTTCCTTTAATCACTGTTCCGTAATGGCTTGCATGGCTATTTGCATGCATCTGGCAATTTCATTAATCACTTATCAACTTGTTCTGCCATGGCTGGTTGATAAATCATCCATGGGGTGTATCTTTAGACCTTCTTTATCACAAGTCCATCTTCTTTGTCACACGGTCCTCCTTAAACTCCTCTTTACTTTTTACATTGACTTTAGTTTTATGGTGTTGGATTACTACAGAAACAATCCTAACCTTTGATGAACTGGTAATCCTTGACATGGCGGTACGTTTGCCTTTCTCTTCACCGGTGTAGGATCAGGAGCAGTTCCTCACCATCTCAGCTACCTAAGCTGCTGCCATTGTCCTGTGCCAGTGTCTGCCAGCTTTTTGAATAGATAGAGTGGTTGCTTAGTATCTCCTTCACATGTATTGGGAAAGGATGCTACTTTATCAAAGTCCTCTGGTTGCAGCTGCTTGGAGATTTGGAGTTTGGCCATTTCTGGTTTTCAACTTATAGTCTCTCTTTTGTCTTACTTTTGCCTTTTCCACAGGCAAGTTTCACATTTCGGTCTCTCAGGCCTCGTTTACACTGTCAGTTAAATGTGACCCAATTCCGATTTTTTGCTCATATGTGACACAGATTGGATCTGTTCCATGACAGTGTAAACAGGAAAAAAACGCATGTGTTCGGATATTATGAGATCGGTTTCAGGCCTCATTCATGTGTGGAAATAAATCAGATATAAATCAGATATGTGCCGATGCGACTGTCATGTAAACAGGCAGGTCGGATTTTCCTAGGCATTGCGTTCTGTACGTCATTAACTGCAACAGTTTAGTACTTCATCGCGGTTTAATGACGTCATGTCGGAAGTACAAGTGGAAGCACGCAAACGTCAAACAACAACAAACACAAGAAACATGCGGACAAACGCTGACACAGCAAATCAAAAGTTGGCTCATAAAATTTCGGACCCACTGCTCCTCGCTAAAGCCGCCACAACATTCTCCCACCAATCCTGAGATCTCTCACACACCCAGACCTTCCTCTGAACGCTCGAGGCCATAATAACTGAAGTATATGAGCAGCTGCAATAATCGTCCTTTTCCTTCCTCTTCGAGGAGGAAAAGAGTCCGTCTTTGAGTGTTTGATTTTATATTTTCGTTTGATGTCATCATCACATTTCCTTAATGTAAACACCCTTTCCAAGTTTGAATTTAGGCTACTCAGTATCTGATCAATTGCAGGTTTCAATGGTTCAGCCTCATGAATATGGGTCTGAGCAGTCGACAACAATTCAGCAGCCATGACAACAGAACAGGTGTTAAAAATATCCTAGGTGTGAATACCCACAGCTATCTTTACCTTGATGCAAATGAAGTGCATTCTAATGAACAAAGAGTTAGGTACAGGAAACTGGTGTTATTACAGCAAAAATATTACAAGAATAGACTACAGACACATTTGTACTCAATACGTTGACTTGTAAAAATGTGGGATATAAATAAAGAATAGATCAACAACCAGGAAAATAAATACACTGCAGTGTATTAAAATTGGATTTTAGTTGGGAGACTTATCACTTAACATTTAATCCTTTAAAATATCAATCCTCACCAAACTTCGGTCAGACGGCTACTGTCCACGTAATAATATCATTGTTCCATTTCAGGTGTAGGGATTTCTTTGTTATATTCCCTTGCACAGAATTTGTGTAGGTGGTACAATTTCTCAGCAAAACACTGCCCAAAGCGTCACACTGCCTATGCCTTTTTCACAGGTAACACACAAATATCCAGCTGTCCACATAGCAGACCCGACCAACATCCTGGGGCAGCTGGTAGCCTAGTGGTTAATATGTTCCCCCTGCGATCAGGAAATCATGGGTTTGATTCCCAAGACTGCTAAGTGCCTGAGGTACTCTGAGGTACCATCCCCACACATGGGAGCTCTGACTGGTTTGTGCCTATACAGGCCCAATCACAGCAAGTTGTGATGCACTGTATGTTTTGACATCTTTCTATCAGCAATTTGTGCTACAACAGCTCTTCTGCGGGATCGGACCAGACAGACTAGCCTACACTCCCCATGCGTATGAATGAGCCTTGGATGCCCATGACTCTGTTGCAGTCTACCAGTTGTCCTTTCAATAAACCACTTTGAAAAGCACTAACCACTATATACTGGGAACATCCCACAGGACCCATCATTTTAGCTAATCAGTAGTCTAGTGACTATAGTTTAGCCTTTGTCAAATTCACTCAGATTCTTACGCTTGCTCATTTTTAAAAGTAGCTTCAGTAACTGACTACTCACATGCTGCCTAATACATTCTGGTCCTTTACAGATGCTGCTGCAATGAGATATTTAATGTTACAGTTCACCTGTCAGTATTATTGTGGTGGCTCACCAGTAGGTCCATTTCTTTTGTGTAAGGATTAATGGTATGTCTCATTTCAAGAATGAAGTAATATTTTGAATATTAAATATTTTGCCTATTTCAAGGAATCTCATTAAATAAATGTTCCTGTTTTGAATATATACACTATTTTTAAAAAATGTTATGGTTAAACTATAATGAATTTGACACTATGTTAGTGCTAGCCTTATTATACTTAATCTACAAAATCTACTAAATTAAATGCTACAAAATCTATACCCGACCTTTGCTAATATCATGGCCTTTTAAATTTCCATCATTTGTCAAAAATGTTATTTGCTTCAGTTTCACTTGTTGAATTTTGTACTTTGTCTCTACATCGGTGGTTCTCAAACAGGGCCTCTTTCCATACCCTCAACTGGTAGCACTAATCAAGTCCCTGATATGTACAGAACATGAATTCAGGAGGTAAAGTACAAACTTGTCTCCATCAGAATGAGCCAATACAGAGGTAAGCCTTTGACCCTACAGCAGCAGATTCTAAATTGCCAAAATAAAGCAATTTCAAAAGTGCTTCTTTGCAACTCTCCTCTTGAATATGAGGAAGAAAATATTCTAAATGACACAGCTGACGAAGTGAAGTCCCGCTTTGCTGTTCCAACCTTCAAAATGGAATCACATTCAACAATGCAAGAGTAACATCTACTCTGCTTTACAAGAGTCATGACTCACTGAAAGTCATTCTTTTTATCAGCTGCATGAAGGGCTGAAATTGATTGAAAGTGTTTCTAACGTTTTTCTTCTTCTTGAAAATAATTTGGCCTGAATTAAACCAATTAAGCTCTTTGTAACCTCATTTGTAACCACTTATTTTAAAGTTCTATTATATTATTGTTGAAAGTGGCAGTATCTCAGTGGGTAGGATACTTGCCTCTGGACCAAGAGGTCATGGGTTCGAATCCTACCTTCAGCACCACCACTGGGTCCCTGAGCAAGACCCTTAACCCTGAGTTGCTCCAGGGAGACTGTCCCCTGTAGTTAGAGAATGAAAGTTGCTTTGGATAAAAAGCGTCTGATAAATTCCGTAAATGTAAATGTAAAGTGTAGCGCTGAAAGTCTGAGGCCTCCATTGATACTATCCATCAATAATCTCAGCCACTGGAACCTATCCCAGGTCACTAGTCCATGACAGGTTAGATCCACAGACAAGCACACTTACACCTAGGACAATTTACCAATCCATCTAACATGGGAGTAAACCAGTAAATCCCAAAGAAACCTACAGGAAAAACATGCAAACTCCATACAGAAATGACCCAGGAATCAAAGCTGGTACCTTCTTGCTGTGAGGTGACAGTGCTACACACTGCGCCACATTCCAGTCATAGTAGTGAAAGTAAAAATGATGAAGTATTTTTAGAAGGAAAGCCTTGGTAAGAAAGAACTATAGTTGCATATTCCTGCTCTCTTTAGAAAACTTCAGGAGGATCTGCCTGTTGCTCGGCTTACGCCTAACCATCATGAAGGTGGCGATTTTTCTATACAGATGTCAGAGCTGTAAAATGCCTGCAGGGCCCGAACAGCTGCACTGGCCTTCAATTAATGAAAGTAAAAAGTAAATCCTGATAAAAACTAAGTACCAATGATCGAGAGACATTACTATCATTCGAAGAAAAGGTTAAAGTACATGAGCACTGTGTACAACAAGTACTGGAATCACTATTGGTGATCACTACATTGGTTTAGGTTAAACAAATCAGGAAAAGGAATATAAACAGACCAGGGATTTAATCAGGTATAAAAATGTTAGCATGTTAAGGGTTTTCCAAACACCCAGTCATAACCATGTAAAGGCGTTCAACCAGTAATATTCATTACGTATTTCCCATCAAAATGAAGTAGTTAATGTTGTAAGCTTCTATAAATACAAGCCATTAAAAAGTTCCTGCTAGCACTCCAGCTGGATGATATGTTAGTACTAAGATAACATTTGAGCCCATCTGCTATATTCTATAATTGAAACATAAAAAGGACATTGCACATCTTTTGTTTGAATGACAGTAACACACAAATCTACAAAACGGTGCCTTTTTAAATGGAACGGGAGATCTGTTTAGCTGGGATTTTGCTTCAGGTGATTCCGGAGGAATTCAAGAGAAAATGTCATTCAGACATGCAGAGATCTACAACTGATTTAAAGACTGTTGGAACATGACCATTAAGCCATTTATTATGTGAGAGATATAAGGAAGAAGATCCGAAGATATAGTCAGAAGTGTGGATGATGGGATTGGATCAATTGCTGAAGTGGTTGTCAGGAGCTGAAAAATATCATCCGTGGAACGTGGGCTAAAGCAGGTAAATGTAGGCATAAGGCATAACGATGAAGGTGATGAAGGCATAACATGTTTTATTCAACAGAATCATTGCATTTAACCCTGGCAAGTACAACTCTACTACATGCATATCATTATTATTGTTAAACCATAGGGTTACATTCTTAAAGCATCCTACAAAAATATTTCATTTTTTCTCTGTGAGGTCTAGGTAGATTTAACAAGATCTCAAATTGGTTAGGCCTTCAGACAATAAATTGAAGACCTATCATCATAAGTATAATTATGTGCTAGGAATAAAATTAGAAATTATGAATCAACCCATGTTTTGATATACATTCTAGAAGTCCCAGATACATCACTGTCTGTGAATATGAGTTGGCAGCCTAACCAGTGGGTTTCTACTGTGGTGCCAACGAGGGGCTGGGACCAGACAAAGAACATCAAGAGGTTCAGAATCAGAATCGCGTTTATTGGCTAAGTATGAGAGCAAACACATACAAGGAATTCCGGTTAATGAACAATACACTGAACAATATAATATACAAAAATGTACAATCTACAATATGAATATGGATTCATATTTACAAATATGAAGATAAATGTTAATAAAGATGTATAAATATTATATA
>JBBJLR010063522.1:0-11261 GCA_037577145.1 Brachypetersius gabonensis
AAAATATTACTGAAAATTGATTAGTAATGCCTTACACTACTGCGTTACAGCAAAAAGTAATACGTTACTGTAATACTGTAATGCATTACTCCCAACACTGAACGCAAATGTGTCATAACCCAAGGACCCCCTGTACAGAGTAAAACTTTTATACTTTAATACTTTTGAAAAATCTTTAGATTCCAAAAGACAGATTATTGATTTGATTGATCACTGATTCCTTAGTTAAAATTTAAACCAGTAGCAATTAAATAGAGAGATGTCTCTACTTATTCCTGTTCAGGGCCAAGGCTTTTTTGTGGCTGCCAAATTCACAACCTTTGAATTAGTTTAACAAAGAGATACTGACTATTTTACAGGGGTGGTGACAGGAACCAGAGCCTGAGGTGTGTGCAGTGCAAATACAACCTCTTTAAATACCATCTAAAATGACCCGTGAGTTCACTGTTTTTCAGAATTTTTATAATTTTGCTGTTCCTGTTTGCCCTTATTGTCACGGTTTGCCTCTCCACAGGCGTTGAGAGACATAGGGAACGAGAGACGTAGGTCATGGGGGAAATGGGATTTATTTACAAAGGGAAACAGAAAACAAAACCAAGGCACGTGGACCTGAAAACATGGACAACAGAAAATACTTCACCAGACGTGGGGGAACAGGACAGGGAACCGGAACAGGAACGTGAAGATACAGGAGGGGATGTGAGCATTAAATAAATACAGACAGAGCAGGGACAGGAACCAATGAGAGAAACAGGGATGAATTAACATGGAAGTGAAAACAGGTGAACAGGGAATTACATGAACAAATGACTATATAAACCAGAATGACACAGGGGACCCCTAGTGGGCTTACATGGGAACAAGGAGGGAAACATGATCAGACATGAAACAGGAGGAAACCAGAAACTGGAACAGAACATGAAAGGGAGCATGAGGGATACATGATCAGACAGAGAACCGGAGGGAAACTGGAACAGAACATGAGAACAGGAGGGACCAGGAAGGAATAGGAGGGCACAGGAGGGAACAGGAGGAAACCAGGAACAGACAGAGAACAGAGGGGAACCAGAGGGGAGCCAGAGACTCACAGGAACCGGGAGCAAACAGGAAACATGAACGTGGAACGTGGACGGGGCAACCCGGAACCAGGAGCTAAAGGGGACCAGGGACAGGAGACAGGAAGTCAGGAAACCAAGGAACAGGAAGTCAGGAAACAGGGGAACAGGAAGTCAAGAAAACAAGGACAGGAGTAACAGGGAATCAGGAACATGACACGTGGACAGGACATGATTGAACATGAATATGAACTGGACAGAACTGGACAAGACAATAACACGGCTGGACAGGAACACAGAACATGGACTAAACATGGCACTATGGGGACATCTGGTGGACAAACTGGGGAACAGAATACATGAACATGAACAGGGGAACAGAATACATTAACTAAACTCAGAACAGAATACAAGAACATAACATGAAGCAAGAACACAAAACATCCACGGCCTTAACTCTCTTCGCCATAAAGGCGGAATCAGTCTCTGATATAAAAGCATAAAAGAACACAGAACACAAGATCAGAGACACTCAGGAACTCAGGAACATAAACCAGGATAATAAACCAGAAAAGAAAGAAAAGAAACTGAAAAACAGGAAAACAGGACAAATCAGGGCCAAAACCAGTCCGAACCGTTACACTTATGTGGGCTGATTCTCAGATCAACTGCCCTTCTTGTCTGCTTTGAATGTTTTATTAAAATGTTGCCTAGGCCTCAATTAGGACATTTTTTTCCCAGTTTCAATTCAGTCCTATCCAGTTCCACCGAATTTCTAGGACTCCCAGAGTCGCATTATACCATCAACATTGTCACTGGGAGGACGACGGCTAGCATGAGCTTTTTTCAAGTCACATGAATGCAGTCGCCACATCTTTTTGACATCTTTGGATGATTGAGAGCACTTGGAGGAGATCACTAACTACCAGTTCTGTTACATCAGCTGACACACACAAGTTCATTGACTAGCATCACACAGAGAGTGGGTTCAGAGTGGGAGCCTCATTCAATAGGGGATCACACTCCTGGTCAAATAAAGGCCAGCGCTTAAAGAGTTCCACCACTCAGGAACCCCTAATTTGGAGACATTATAGATTCATCTTTAATTACTTTATATTTCCGACAACTGTATGTGTCAGTTCTGATTTGATCAAGAGAAAATAGAAAGTAACAGAGAAAAAAGGTAGAAGAGAGCATCACTTCTGTGGTGGAAAGACAAAAGATGTGACTTCTGATGAGAAATGTATAGGATTTAAATCTTGATCCAGAGCCTTGAGCCTTGAGTGATGGAGCCATAGGGGGAAGGTGAAGAAACAGCCTGGACTGGCCTCCAGTCCATCACAGGCTAAGCCTTAGATATTTAATTCCTCAGAATATTCGTCCACATCAAAATATGCTTCAAATGTGCTCGTTTCAAAATGTATGGTAATTGTTTCCTTAAAATATACAAAGTTGTTCTTGTTTCTGCATGTTGCAAGTGCTTTATAATTCTTGCATTTTAAGTACATTTTTGTTACATGCAGTTCCACCCCTAAGCCAAATAAATTTACATGCAAAAAAGCAAATGTAATGAAGCATCCATTATAAATGATGAAAAGATACTGCATCTGAAAATCAGAAAGACCTCTGCAGTATTAGCTCTTAATTCCCTTATCAAAAATAGGATGATTCCACACTGCATGGACCACACAAAGAGCATGTGTATGGTTGGTTAGTGGCATTGTAGAAAAGCAAACAAAGTGACATTACTGGTATAAAGAAGTTTAAAGACTTGTGACCAAGTGGCACAGAAATTATTTGGTAAAATGTTTTCTTTCCATTATAGTCCCACAGAATATAGGAGTCCCCCAGTTGCACCAACACTGGGAGGACAAAGGCCAGCATGAGCTTCTTCGCCACATTCTTTGTCACCACATCTTTTTGACATCTTTGGATGATTTAGAGCACTTGGAGGAGATCACTAACCGCCAATTATGTTACATCAGCCGACTCACACAGAGAGAGGGTTCAGAGTGGGAGCCACATTCGATAGGGGCTCACACTCCTCGACAAATGAAGGCCAGTGCTTAGACAGTTCCACCACTCAGGAACCCCCAGTTTGGAGACATTATAGGTGCATCTTTCATTACTTTACATTTCCTATAATTGATTTGATCAAGAGAAAAAAAAGGTAGAAGAGAGCACCACTTCTGTGGTGGAAAGAGAAAGGATATAACTTATGGTGAGAAAAGTAAAGGCTTCAGAAATGATTTGGTAAAATGAGAATTCACATTCTGAAACCTGACTGATTTGTGCCAGATAAATAATTGTTCCCAGTGAGGAAGAGGCACTTTAGGCTGATCTTGGTTCATTTTGTTTCCCCTGACCTATCCGAGCAAGACATTTCTTTAGTGGTATTTTCATCTTTTATGAGTAACTGGAACTTGGAAGTAGCCTGGCCAGAGTTATTGACCTGATAATACTGACCTTGAGTGTCTGACTCACAGCAGAGTTTCCAATAGTCACATCAACTGACTCACCAAATCCATTACATTTCGTCATTGCAAACGCATTTGCACACATGATGATCACCATAGCCCATGTGATTTGCAATGTGGGACATTAAAAAGCAGCAATGATCAAAGTGAGTCCTGTTCAAAGTGAGCCCTGGCATCAGTTCCAATTTGGTAATTTGGTCATAAACAACCAAGTCTTTTGAATTTGTCTGATGATTTTGTCTTTGACCCATCTTCTTCATGTGAATAATGTTTCTTCTTCATTACTGGAAGATTGTTTTTTTTCTGTTTTTATGCAAGTCGCATAGGAACGTCCTCAACAATCTCACTCACTCCCTGGGAATACTCTGGGAAATGACCTGCTCCTTTCACATGGAGGCTGAAACAGACACCACACAGCCTCTGTACTAGGAGAAGTCTTTTCAGTTCATTTGCATTTACACGGCTAAGAATAAGAAAATAGCAAGAAGAAGAAGAAGAATCATCATAATAATAATAATAATAATAATAATAATAATAATAATAATAATAATAATAACAACAACAACACACAAGTAATGTTTAGAAAAGATAGGGATTTCAGCATATGCACAAACTGTGTGACCACTGGTACCAGAAGGTACATCACTGGTACCCCCCCTCACACACACACACACACAGACACATTTCCTCCCCCAGACAACAGTCAAAACATAGAGTCCAGCATGCCCCCCCCACGTTAAAACGCTTCAGGCACATTGACTTTACATAGCAAAAGCATATCCCAATGATTTCTGCAACAGTCACCCCATCAGGCCCAGTGCCTTGAATGTTCTCAAAAAACCTCCATAAACCCAACTTTGTTGTACAGTAATGAAATTACCCAGTTCCAGCTCTACTACCTTGTATATATATTCAAAGAAACATGTTCCTAAAGACATATATTTGGGTCTAAAAGATATTCATTTGATTACACGGATATTATCCCTAGATATTCTGTTAATCTTGCCCTATGAATGTGGAAAATTCAGGTTCACGCTTTCATGTATCTCAAAGAAGCATGAAAGTATTCCTGACTGAAAAAAATCGTTATCATAGGAACGTTCAGTACACATTGAAAAAAAAAGGTTGCTAACCTGTTATTATGCATTTAATTATAATTGCATCTTGCCAACATTAGCATCACAGATCATTCATTCATTCATTAGTTTTTACAGGAAGAAACATCTCTTTCCCATATGTTCCTCCATATAGATATATCAAATTGATCCCTATGCATGTGTTAAAATGTGACCCAGTTCCGTATGATGAATGATGAAGCATTTTTAAAACCAGTCAAATATTTTGTGTAGAACTGCTTGTGTAAGAGCTCTGTACTGCTTATAGTTCTCCAGTAACAGACAAAGAAGAAAAAGCCTATTCATAAATTACAACAACATTTATTTTATGATATAAAACGTGACAGAGCTGGTCTTGACCACTGACTCAGCATGGATTCACAAAGGTTCAGTTTTGGTTCTATCACTCAAATTCATGTTCATTCATATGCAGATAGGAATCACTTGCAATCACATCAAATTCTGACCATGGATAAGATGGAACAATCAAAGAAAAAAGGCCTACTACGCAGATCACAAAAGCAATCCGACATATTTCCTGTGTTTGATGATTCCTTCTGTCCTTTCCCTTTGTGAGTCATACTTGACCCTTTTGATCTCTAAACAGTTGCATGTTCTAGTTTCTCCTTTAGGGTCTCTGGTGGTAGGAAATGAAAAATGTGTGAAATATATTAAATGTGAGGCTGAGCTGTTCAGTCGTTCCAGATTCTCTCCTATGAGACGCATTCACAGCTATGGAGCTTTGCAGCAATTAACCAACGGGCTTTGAATGCAAATTGCGATCTTGCATGGAAAGAGGAAGATTATGAACTCACTCGGAGCAGCTGACCTAGCGCTGTCACGATTACTCCATGAAACTCAATGACAAAAAACCCCAATCAATTAAAATCTACTTCTTTCTGAATCACAAGTAATTACTTGGCAATTTGCAAGATAATTGTACATATTTATCTCCTTACGGTAAGAAACAGAGCCTAAAGATACACACAGGTGTATGCAATTTTTTTGTGGTATTTTTTAAATAAGACATCTTGTTCCCGTGGTATTTAGTGAAGTCCTTTAACACATGTAGTTATTTTTATTCATAACACTGCAGTTGTGAGTTTATAGAAATAAATGTTTGTATTGTTGTAAAACTAATCAATATACATTTAGTAATATAGCATGTAAATACACAATACAGGGAGTCACTCCCATATAAAATAAAAAAAAGTGAGTGTTTCATCTTATGGCGTTAGAATCATAACTACATGGGTGAACTAGTTCGGTTGCACACGGCGGAAGAATTCGCAGTAACTCGTATTCATATTACACTCATTTTTTGTCTTTTTTTTTCTGTTACCACAGTTCAGTGTACAGTTTACAGTGTACAGTCTCTTTCCTTTTTCTGTGGCTTAGTTGTGTTTTTATGTTCTAAATTATAAAATTACAACTGTTTTAGGAGAGTAAAGTGATTTATGCTAGGGTGTGTTTTGACCTACACCAAAATTTCGGGCTACGTCACTGTCGTAGAAGTGGAACTGTGTCGTAACCCGAGGACCCCCTGTATAGTCCATGTTCAGAAAACCAGTTTGAATTCACCAGTTTTGTGATGTCACAAAAACCAAGATGTTTACACATATCCATCTTTTCAGCCAATAGCAGTTAAGCCCTGCCCACTTTTTTTGAATGAAACCAGCCAATAAGAACAGCATTCATTTACATAGTCTTAAAGGCACAGTAAGGTATTTTAAGGTGAGGTTGGAAAATGGTCCTATTAAATAAATAAATCGAATAAACAGAAACATCACAAATGTAGGATATGGGTCCTTGAAAGTATTCCAATCAGCTGCAGTGAGCTATGGGTCCCATGTCATTGTACAAAAAGTCAGACCATCTTACGCTCGAATCCATGAATGTACACTGGGGTGCGTTTTCTTACAGCTCCCATTTGAATTCCATTTAATAATATGATGGGTGTTACAATAATGAGCTTAACACGAGAGCATCCCCAAGGTCAGCTGATGGCTTCACTGCTGAATATTGAGAACATTTATCTTCCTCTAACTGCTTCTCAACAGTCAGTCTGTACAGCCGACTTTATTATTGTAATATTATAATCGACTACACAATCGATGAAGCAAGAAATGGGGGCAGACCTTGCTGCAATGTAACACAGGGCAAATCTCTCAATACTGGCTTGTGGGGTGCGTTCAAATTTTCCAGGCACCCTTCCTCATTAAAGCTTGACATCATATTATATTATATAAAGTAACTTGTATTTCAAAGCATACTGGTTGTTATATCACCCGACGTGTTACTTTTATACTGTATTAATCTAATGGCTGGCCTTACTATATTTGGATGGGAGGGTTTTATCATAGCTATGTTACGTCGTGTCACGTTTCACCCCAGCGCGAGGCACACAAGCAAAGTTCCATTCCCTTGTTTTCTTTATTTACACAGAACTACACCACAAAACATAAATTAACGGTGAACCAACAACACAAAGAAACCAAAGTGTGCTATTTATACTAAAACTAAACACAAAACGCCTGATAATCAGAAGGACAAAATTATTTTGACACCTAACGTGTGCATAATAAAGTAACCCAGACCTGACAAGCTACGGGGTGCATGATGATTTTTATTTGACTGCATTTCTGAAAATGGTCTTTTTCTCCTATATAATATAAAATGTATAATATAATCTAAACATAAAAAATAACTTTTAAATAGCTTTTTATATTGCATTAAAAAAAACATGATAAATCAACCAATAGAAAGGGTGAAAAAAACCTTTTTAGATTATCATTAATAATACATGAGGTAGGTTATTCCCCTTCTCTTTTGAAGCTGGCGTTTTAGATAATATAGGGGCAATATAGTGGATTTCAAGCACGCATGTAGTGGATTTCAAATGTGCAACTAATACATTACCATTAATGGACATCAGCCAAACAGCATGAAGCAAGAAGAGTGTTTTGCTCATTGCTGCAAGGATATACAGGAAAGCACAGGCTTTTCGGAACTCATGATGGAAAAAAAGACATCCAGAGGACATAATCATGTACAGTCCCCAGTTCTGAAGTTCAGTCTATTAAACAGGCTTAGCAGAATCAATATAGATGTCAAATATTCTCAAATTAAAATGAACATTCCTCACACATCTCAAATCCAATGTGCTAAAACATCCAAAATTACAGAGCCTACTGTATTTGGTGCAGATGGTTATAATTCATATGCATTTGAAAAATATACGATTGAACACCAGGAAAAAACATGGCACAGCTTGTGTTTGCAGACATTTCTTTCTGCTGCAACTCAGCAAAATTATCCTTCATTGACCTTTCCATTAAATACCAGGCACCAATATGCTTTCACAGTGATAATGACACCAGCATTAGCAAGCTGTCTACTCTAATGTAGAACACAAAAAAACAAGATTTTGAACCTGAGACAAGACAAGCAATTAGGTTGGAATTTTGCATATGACCTATATCCCAGCCTGTTAATCTATTCCAAACGTTAATGGACTCTTAGACATTTTGGAACCATGTGAAACTGAGGGCAAGCTTGTAAAGACGGTGAATACGAGAAGTAAGTTAGAAGGTAAAATTTAAACCCCACTGAAACCATATTCTGCTTGCAGTCTGAGCAGCTTCCACCTGGCAGGTGTAGGATGACAAGAGCTACCAAAAATATTTGTGTACGAAGCTCTACGTCTCGGTATTTGTCCGGGAAACAAAAAGCAGGGGGGATGAAACGAAAGATTTTAAAAACTGGATCAAATAAGTAAAATGGTCAAAATAAGTTACTAAAAAACAAAGAAAAAAAAATATTATTAATGGAAAATGAATGCAATAGCAATAAAATATACCAAAATGAAAGAACAACAAAGAAGGTAATAGGTCAAGGGGAGGTGGCTAGAAATAAAAAGTTTAAAATGGTCAAGTTATACCAGCGAATAGAGCTTTAGAGCATCTTGTAGTAAATAGTAAATTTCACTGTGGTGCTGTAACTAGGAGCAGATTTTCCCAAATCTGTAAAAGCACTATAGTGATCCAGTCACTAGAGTTTGAAAAATTCTATTATTCAGTGTAAGCAATGACATTATGTATGATGGCATATGGCCAGTGAACACTTTATAAATGGACAAAAGCCAGTGTCTTTTTATACGTACAGCTAGAGATGACCAACCAACTTTTTCATCAAGTAAGCAATAAGTCCTGTAGCAATAAACAATAAAACAAGGTCAACAATTATGTACCTTAGACCTGGATGACACACAGAAGAGGATGAAGTGTATTAACAAATGCATATGTGTAAACCACATCACCATAATCAAGAATAGACAATAATATTACTACAAAATCTACTGTGTATAGGGACATATAATACAAGATGGTTTTTTTTTTTTTTAGTTTACAGCAAGTATACTGACATGGCATTTAAAAGTACATTTGTCAACTAGCCATACGCTACGGTACTTATGTTCAGTGACGTAGTGTTTTTACAATCTAAATTTCTAGGAAAACAACATGATTTTCTGCATTTAAAACTAACTTAGGGTTGTAAAGGGTTTCTAGGTGAATAAAAAAACACTGCAATTTCATTATTGCCACCATTGCATGATATAGCAAAAATGATTTATGAGATAAAGCACAGAATAGTATCATCTGCATAGAGATGCACTTTGGAGTCCACAATGGAGGTCATTGTTAATATAAATATTGAATAAAACTTTTCCAAGGATCGAACCCTGAGGAACCCCTTTATTTAATAACATGTCTGATTCATTGTGTCCTAAGATCACACACTGTTGTCTGGAGGAAAGATAATTCAGATCCAATCTAGGAGCGGGTCAAAGGCTTTAGATAGATCAATAAAAAGAGATGAACAATGTTTCGTTCTATCGATGGTAGTAAGATCATTTAAAACAAGTGTTGCAAACTTCTGGAAAAAATAGGTCCAGTGTTGATGAATTTGTACTGTGGTGAGTTATCTGTTCTGAAACAGGAGTTTATTCCTCCTTTGCCCGAATGACTCTGTCCTCAGTTCGTCCGAGGGGGCCATGCTTCATTTCTTGAACCAAGAAGCGAGGAAATGTGAGTAGTGAACTGAGGACTAGACCTGTCTTGAATTCTAAGTTTTTTGATAAGGGCATGCGTACTGACCACTATAAGAAATGTTTTATTGAAATCATCTAGCGCCAAGTCGATATCTTGGATTTATGATGTGTAATGAATACCACCGAGGGCCAGATCATTTAGGAAAGCTTGTTTATTAAAATATAAATTATTCTTCCTTCCACCATCTGAGTGCCTGACTTTTCAAGCATGTGTTCCTAATGAATGCGACAGGGCAGTGATCACTTAAATCAAGGCTGAATACAGCTACAGAAGTCATTTTCTGTTGGATAAACCCATCAAGGTTGTCCTGGTAGGATCAGAAGTAGTCATTTAAAATCAGTAAAAGAATCAAATAGATTTTGACTGACAATAAACTTCTTGTGATGGATCCTGTCCCTTCTATAAAAGGAGAGATAGTTCCAGAAAAGATTCAAATCATCAATGCAAAGTCATGTTATTTGCTGGGCTTACCACCTGAAGACAAATACAGAGACCCAGCAAGGAGGCTAAAAGATGCTAAACTTTTCCCAAAGGTGGAACGGGGTCAGTAATAAAAAAAAAAAAACACCTTTTGCTGCAGTCTTTAAGAACAAGAATTGCACACAATCTCATTTCAGAATTTGTGATTTTTCTTCTTTAATAAGGTTAAATCCAGCATGAATAATCACATTACAACCACTTGAGTGCCAGGCTAGCAGGCTAGGAAGCAGCTGTGTCCTGTCACTGAACTTACTGCCTGAGAAGGAGCAAGTAACTGCAGGGTCTCTTAATATTTTTGATTTAAAAAAAACAGTTTTCAAAGGAAGTGCTAAAGACTGATCAGCAGAAGTCCAGCGTGGTGGAGACCACTGTGAATGCCCCGCACTGGGGTCGCGTATCAGGCACTGGTGCTAATGCCATGTGTAGGAGCAGCATTCTCCCTTGTGACTTGCACCCAACCAGAGCCAAAGGTTCTCAGTTTACAATGGAGCTGCAGCCACACCAGCCACAGAAGTTCTCATATGATCATCTATCATGATAACATTCAATCTAATTAAATCCTCACCTTATTTAATTTGGTGGGGCAATGAATTTCTGACTGAGGCGAACACAGCTGTAGGTGGGGAGGTAAGTAGAAGCATGGTGCAAGGCCCCAGTGTTAAGAACAAACAGGCATTTTAGTTTTTACTAGGATAGGCTGAACTGTGCTAAGCTAAACTAGTGATTTTCACACTTGGACACTCTGTGTTACTTTCACACAGATACAATGTCTCATATTGACACCCAGTGATGGATTTGGGACTTGCTGAAGACCATTTGTCCTCCCAAAATTGTTCCCATTTATTGGGCACAAAAATGCAATCAGTTGTCTACTCTGTAGTTTCCTCATTCTGCTGGTAGTCTAACATGTAAAGCATTCAGTCCAGGTCCTAAATATCTAACCAATTGTCACGACCCTAGGCTGCTCAGCAGAATCAAATGGAGCACCAATGCGGACCGACATATTTAGTTAAGCTTTTATTT
>JBBJLR010063532.1:0-11261 GCA_037577145.1 Brachypetersius gabonensis
ATACTGTTGTACTTGAGAGACACCATCTACCAGAATCAAATTCCTTGTATGTGTTCACTCACATACTTGGCCAATAAGAAGTATATTTTTACATTTTTGATTAAAGTTTACTAATTATATGTGAGTCAGCAAAGCTATTGGAATTTACAGTGTAGGATGTTTTGATTTTATATAATAAATTAATCCCGACCTTGAGAAAGTCTTTGCGGATGCACCCCCTCTAGAAATGTTGCCATTGCACGCTTTACAAACAGCTTTCTGTGTGTTTTTCTTAGATATATGGAAATGCTCCGACATGGCAGACATGTTTTGTGCTTGATTGGGATGTTTTGATTTCATATGATATATAAATTGCGACGTTGAGGAAGTCTTTGTGGTTGCACCCCCTCTAGAAATTTTGACATTGCACGCTTAACAAACGGCTTTCTGTGCGTCTTTCTTAGATATATCGGAATGCACCCACATGGCAGACATGGGTTTATTGCGTAATCACTCTGTCATGTTAAAAAAATAAATAAATTTGCACGAAACCAAAATGCATTTTCGGGGGGAAATTTTTCGGTGGCCGAATATTTGGGGCATCTCTAATAAATAGTAATCCAAATATAAATTCAGCTAAATATAAATCAGTGTAGGGGGTGGCATGGCCACATACAGATGCCTTCCAGACCACTCCATTCAGACTGTGCTCTTTTATTTATTTTTTATTTATCTACTCTTTTGCATTTCTAATTTAGTGTGTTTCAGAGAATTCCATATTTTTAATTTAAAGCTACTTATTGTTTTATAATGTTTGTGTCTGGGCCGAGAAAGACAGGCCTACGGCCACCTTGCATCAGACAGCCATTGTTTTCAAGAAGCACACTCCGTCCCCGACACATTTTCAGTGATTCTCTTGATTTTTGTTTTTGAAACCCCAGTACTTAAATTTACTGTACTGTAAATTTAAAAAAGAGAGCTCAGTCACTTTTTTTTTTTATTTTTTTTTTTTACCACAATGCTTTTCATTATACGCAGGTACTCTTGGAACATAAACCCCATGAGAAACAGGGAAGATACACTAATCACTTGAAATATTGATCAATATTCATACATATATGAAATACGTATAGAGAGATTGTTGTCATGTCGGGCTGAGGGAGAGAGACACAGCAGCGCAGAACAAGTTCCAGAAAGACAGTCTTTATTAAATACGAACAAAAACACAAAAGTCCAACTCAAAATCCAATCGCTCACTGCAGAGCTTCACCACTACGAGAGGGACCTTCACCCGGAGGTCCTTTTTTCCAACCTGGAACTCGGTCCCATGCTCAGTCTGCACAGTCTCTCTCTACTCTTGTCCCCGTTCGACCCGGAGGACTCACTGCCTTTCAGTTGAGACGTCAGTTTCCTCCTGGATGGAATATAGACCAGAGAAAGACAGAGAGAGGGAAAGGAAGGAAATAAGCCGCCAGTGAAACGTGCATTTACATTTACGGCATTTATCAGACGCTTTTATCCAAAGCGACTTCCATTCCCTAACGACAGGGGACAGTCTCCCTGGAGCAACTTAGGGTTAAGGGTCTTGCTCAGGGACCCATTGGTGGTGTGCTGAAGGTAGGATTCGAACCCATGACCTCTTGGTCTAGCGGCAAATATCCTACCCACTACGCCACCACCACCCATGCCACTCGTGTCCCTAACTCCTCTTTTCTGTCAGCTCTCCTCTCCCTCTCTTTCCCTCTGCTTGTAGAAAGTGTCGACTCTCCCACATCCGGGGAGATCCACCTAGGTTAAACTGTCTCACAAAAGAGTCACAAGCACATTAACTCCAGACCCAGACTAGCATTTCCCCAACATCCAACAGTGTGATATGTTTTCTCAGTCACTTACGTGAGCACTGAACAACGTACGTTTTCTTTTCTTTCAGATGGTGATACTTAACCTACCCTCCAGCACACACACAAAACAAAACCCCAATTGCTTGGGTGACCATGCAACGAAGCTCTGGCACCATTCAACCAATCACACGACACAAACACTCAGCTCATAATGAGCACAGCTGTAGACCCTCATTCACTTACTCATGCATACACCTGTAGTCCAGAGCTCAATTACCTAATATTCTGGTGACCTACTTCTCCTGTGTTGAGTCGAAGGTTCACCAGACGTCACAATAGTAGGGAATTTTTATAAGACAGGCATAAACTGTGTGAACTCTGTGGATTAGTTTACCCCTCACAAGTGTTTTCCAATAGATACGAAGTATCACTTAATTAATATTCCTCTGTCATGATTGGTCACACACTTATTTTTTCAATAATATTCTTTTTACAAGTGAACATGATATACTCTTATATACACACACACACACACACACACTTTTACATTTCTCAGACCTGCAGACAACCTGCAGACAAAATTGTGAGCACCCCCTGCGACCTCTCGTGCCCCCCTAAGGGGGGGGGGGGCACCCAGGTTGGGAACCACTGCTTTAGATGTTTATTAGAATATGGATTTTTTTTTGTTTTAAGGTAGGGGTCCTCTGAAAGCGTACCCTTTGTAAATTGTCTAGACTTTTCTGCTCCCCTCTGCTCTCATTTGGATCACATGCTCTCATTTGGATCACTGTCAACTGAGTGAAATAAAGGTTAATAATGACATTGACACAGATCCGAAGGGGACAAAAATGGAGGGGGGGCACTGGTGCGTGCAAAGGACTGTCGGTGCATGTCGAGGTTATGAAGGAGAGAGAAACTGGGAAACAGTGTGTTTGGGAGCTTATATTTATGTTCCAACTTACCCTGTTCACTTTAGATGCTCTGACAGTGTTGAATCAGCTCTTTACTGAATGCGTCATTAGCGATTGTAAGTACCTAGTTTATATGGCACTGTTAATTGCCAGCAAGACATTAGCCTGTACACTGCTAATACCAGTAGTAAGCTAAAGAGAAAGTAAAGGGGCAACCTGTTTATGACTGTTTATTCAGGCACTTTGCTCTTATTTGAGGATTGTGTTCAGATGAACAAAACTCGTTTGAGTCCTGAACCTATTAAATAAATACAGTTTACTTTTAGATTTACACTAAGCATTTAGCCCATCTAGCATCTGTTTAAACAGAGGTAATGATGTAACAAATAAAGTAAGAAATTACTACTGTGCTTATGTTAAATGGGCATTAAACATCTTTTGAATCATACCAGACCCGAGTTGTGACTGACGTACCACAGCGAGCATTGACCTCCTTCAGCAAAGCTATACAGTTTTAGGGAGTGTGGCCCCTCTTCTCCACAATCGCAGTAGAATGTACTCATGATTGGGGGGCAGTGGTGTGTCATGAAGTGTCTGATTAACTAATAGTAGCTATAAAAAGGTTGAAAAACAGTGGAGAAATCCTTTTTAAATGTTTAAAATTGATAGATATGGCCTAAGTGCATGCTTGAAGTAGATTGGAGCATAACTCTTTATAAACAGTCTGCAGTATTCAGCCTGCATTAAAAATAAGTAAACGTTTCTGGCTATGTAAGGCTAAATAAACAAATTCAGACAATTTCTTTTTTTTTGCTTCAGTCCATGGGATCACCACGCTACCAGCAGCAGTCGGTCAGATCCCTCCTGAGTGGGTTGACCAGGTTACAGAAGTGCATGGGTTCAGTGACCCTCACTATATGTGGGCAGCATGTAAGGACTCATTGTAACCTTTATCATTAACATACTGCTTCATGAACTTATAATGGGAGTGAAGATATACTATATTAAGTAACCTTTTATCATTCTTTTATCATTCTACTCCTCACCATTACCAGCTGTGTTTTTTTCCTGGGTTTAAGTTAAGCTATGAAAAACATAATTTGGAATGAATACCATGTCTGAAGTTCTTTCTCTGTTCCATTTCAAGTCTAGTCCTCTAGTACAGAGCAGACTCCTCACAAAACTGAGCCCAATCTCAGATTCTAAAAGTTCTCTCCTCTCCTACAACCATACATACATCTCATACTACAAATATGACACTATGATACAAACTTGCAAACTTTCATCTTATCACACAGTAACTACAAACTTACTTGTGAATACTATCTTGGGGGGTGGGTAGTTAAGTAAGTGATCAGGGTGGAGGGTATTTTTGATAGGAAGACAAGTTACAACTATTCTGCTGTAAGCAGATGATTCATTTTCAGATAATACAGTGAACAGAGAGTTATTTTTACGATGTAATAAAGTGTAGTAAAATCGTTTTTTCAACCTATACTATAGATTTGATTAATGAAGGGATATTTTATGATTACAGTCCTGTAATTAACATGTTTGCTGTTTTCTTCTTATTTTACCAGAACTGGCTCCTGCTTGCCATCATGAACTCAAATCCAGACTGAGGGACAAATGTCAGAGAATAAATGAAGGAATCTCAAGCCATGGAACCTCAGCTCTTCTGAATGAGATCTATACAGATCTCTACATCACAGAAGGAGGGAGTGGAGAGATCAATGAAGAACACGAGGTGAAACAGATCGAAACTGCATCCTGGAAAAGGACGACACAGGAGACTCCAATTAAATGTAATGACATCTTTAAACCCTCACCAGGAGAAAAGAAGACCATCAGAACTGTTCTGACTAAAGGAGTGGCTGGAATTGGAAAGACGGTCTCTGTGCAGAAGTTCATTCTGGACTGGGCTGAAGGAAAAGTGAATCAGGACGTTCTCTTCATGTTTCCACTTCCTTTTAGAGAACTGAACAGGATGAAGGAGAAGAAGCTCAGTCTAATGACTCTTCTTCAGCGCTTCTTCCCAGAAACGCAAGAATTAAAGCCGAAACACTACAGAGGCTACAAAGTCATGTTTATCTTTGATGGTCTGGATGAGTGTCGACTTCCTCTAGATTATCAGAATGACGTGGTGGATATAGAAGAGCAAACCTCAGTGGATGTGTTACTGACGAACCTCATCAAGGGGAATCTGCTTCCCTCTGCTCTCCTCTGGATCACCTCTCGCCCGGCAGCAGTCGGTCAGATCCCTCCTGAGTGTGTGGACCAGGTTACAGAAGTGCGAGGGTTCAGTGATCTTCAGAAGCAGGAGTACTTCAGGAAGAGAATCAGTGATCAGGGTCTGGCCAACAAGATCATCTCACACATCAAGTCTTCAAGAAGCCTCTTCATCATGTGCCACATCCCAGTCTTCTGCTGGATCACAGCCACTGTTCTAGAGAGAATGTTGAGTGAAGCTAAGAGTGGAAACATCCCCAAAACACTGACGCAAATGTTCACACGCTTCCTGAACTTTCAGATCAAACACAAGAACCAAAAGTACAGTGGAAAACATGAACCTGATCCTGATCAGACTAGAGAAAGTGTTCTGGCTCTGGGAAAACTGGCTTTCCAGCAGCTTGAGAAAGGAAACCTGATCTTCTATGAGGAAGACCTGAGAGAGAGCGGTATTGATGTTAGAGAAGTGTCAGTGCTCTCAGGAGTCTGCAGCCAGATCTTCAGGGAGGAACCTGGGGTGGAACTAGAGAAGGTCTTCAGCTTTGTTCATCTGAGCGTTCAGGAGTTTCTTGCTGCTTTATATGCTTTTATCTGTTTTTTCAACAAAAAGGATCCAAACCAGCAAACCACTGATCAGCAAACCACTGAACTCTCTAAGCTTTTTAGCAAGTCATCAATGACTGACTTCCTCAACAGTGCAGTGGACCAGGCCTTACAGAGTGAGAATGGACACCTGGATCTTTTCCTTCGTTTTCTCTTGGGTCTCTCACTGGAGTCCAATCAGACCCTTTTACGAAGAATTCTGACTCATGCAAGGTGCAACTCTCACAGCAATGAGGAAACACTCAGATATATCAAGGAGAAGATTCAGGAGAACACATCTTCAGAGAGATCCATCAATCTGTTCCACTGTCTGAATGAACTAAATGATCATTCTTTAGTACAGGAAGTACAGTTTTACCTGAGCAGATATGGTGACGGTCGTCTTCATCGGGCCTGGCTCTCTCCTGCTCAGTGGTCTGCTTTGGTGTTTGTGTTGCTGAACTCAGAAGGAGATCTGGATGTGTTTGAGCTCAGTAAATATGATCCATCAGAGGAATGTCTTCTGAGGTTGCTAACAGTAGTCAAATCATCTACTAAAGCCGTGTGAGTATTCAGACACTTGCATAGTTTAATGAAATACTGGTTGAGGCAGAACATGTTTGGAATAAAGAATTAGAACAGAACATTTCAGTAGATAAATAACACTAGTGAGAGTCCAGAAAATTACTGGCAGTTTCACATTCCCATTGTTTTATGTTACTGTGATGCATCCTCTGTGTGTTTAATAGAAATCTGAGTAATTTGATTTTTTGAGTTAGGTTTACCTTGTCCTGCCCTGATAGTTATCATCACCTGTACAATTGTAACAGCTGACTTTAGTTAAACATGAGTAAATATTTATATATTAGTTAAACATGAATTAATATAAATAAATATTTATATTCCTCTCTGTTTAAATGTATTTGTCAGTCAACTATAACCCTTCCATGTGTGTAAACTCCCGTCACAATTATGTAAACTATCAATATGTTTGTACCTTGGTTTACAAAAAATGTCCATGATTCCAGGCTCCAGTAGTAAGTGTTGTAGTAAATTGTGAATGTTAAATAGTACACAATTCAGTGACTGTTTAACTTAAAAACGGTCAAAGGAGACGGTCACTGTACTCAGTTCAGTTTACTGAGAAAAAAAACAGGAGCTGCTCAAGTCATAGTAGTGTTGGTTAGTTCTGTATCTTCACATCATGACAAAATTAATACATGATTCTGACTAAAGTGTGATTATCAGTGTGTGAATGGTAACATACTGTCTTGATTCTTTCTCATCATGATATAATAAACAATAACATTTCATAGACCAACTATAACTCCTTATCAGATACTGAAGAAAATGTGTGCCAGTGTTAGCTGTGTTGTAAAATCTTTTTTTTCTCTCTAAACAGACTTTCTGGCTGTAATCTTAGAGGACAATCCTGTGAAAATCTGGGATCAGTTTTAAAGCTGGAAAACACCTTCCTGAAAGATCTGGACCTCAGTAACAATGACCTGCAGGATTCAGGAGTGGAGCTGCTCTTTGCTGGTCTGAAGAGTTCACACTGTAAACTGGAGACTCTCAGGTCAGATTTCTGTCTCTTCATTACTGAATGATAAATATTAGACTGTGGTATTGAACTCTATACCAATGGAAAAAAAAAAAAAATTTAATATATATATATACATACAGAGTGCATATTCACAGCGCATCACTTTTTCTACATTTTATGTTACAGCCTTATTCCAATAAGGAATTCCCAACAATAAGGATGACAACATGAAAAAAGTTTACTTGAGGTTTTTACAAATGTATTAAAAATTGAGAAAGCACATGTACATAAGTATTCACAGCCTTTGCCATGAAGCTCAAAATTGAGCTCATGTGCATCCTGTTTCCCCTGATCATCCTTGAAATGTTTTTGCATCTTAATTGGAGTCCACCTGTGGCAAATTCAGTTAATTGGACATGATTTGGAAAGGCACACACCTGTCTATATAAAGGTCCCACAGTTGACAATTCATGTCAGTGCACAAACCAAGCATGAAGTCAAAGGAATTGTATGTAGACCTCTGTGACAGGATCGTCTCAAGGCACAAATCTGGGGAAGGTTCCAGAAAAAATTCTGCTGCTTTCAAGGTCCCAATGAGCACAGTGGCCTCCATCATCCATAAGAAGAAGAAACCACCAGGACTCTTGCTAGGGCTGGCCGGCCATTTAAACTGAGCGATCGGGGGAGAAGGGCCTTAGTCAGGGAGGTGACCAATAACCCGATTGTCACTCTGTCAGAGCTCCAGAGGTCCTCTGTGGAGAGAGGAAAACCTTCCAGGAGGAGAACCATCTCTGCAGCAGTCCACCAATTAGGCCTGTATGGTAGAGTGGCCAGACGGAAGCCACTGCTTAGTAAAAGGCTCATGGCAGCCTGTCTGGAGTTTGCCAAAAGGCACCTGATGTCATAGTGCTGGGTATAAGAGAGACACAGCAGCATGCAGCCAAGTAGAATATTTACAGTTTATTAACAAAACTGAAGGTACTTAAGTGTTCAGGGAGGACACTAACCTTTGTACAGAAAGAAACGAGTCACAAACCAGAGACAGAGAAGTAGATTCGGTGCAAAAATATTTATATTTAACTAACACGGTGATCCAATGCAAGGGGAGTAATTACAAGGAGTATATTTACAATGGGTGGCTATTTACAAATGTACAACAAACGTATGATAGTGGCAAACAAACCAAGGGAAGTGTTTGGTCCAAAGACGACACCAACGAAATGAACAGAACTAAACAAACCTTCCCTATCCTAACCAGTGCTGGTGGTTATCTAGTCCCTATTCTAGAACAAAACAAAACAGAAAATACATGGGGTGGTGTCCGCCTCTTACCTGGTGAGTAGACAAAAGAAAATCCTACAGTGAATGTGAAGTGAAAAAGTGAAAACTAGTCTGACCCAACTTACGAACCAAAACACAAGACCAACTTTGATCATACAGTTCGTACTCTCAAGTCAAGACACACTCTCTCTTACTCTCACGACACACACTCACACCACGACGCTACACCAATCAACCTTAGCCACACACACACACTCTGTACTCTTTACAAACTGTCAGCCACGCTCTCACCAAACTCTCTCCACGCCACCTGAGCCTAATAATGCTGACATCCTCTTAACGACCCATAGGCGGGACCTCTTGTAGCTCTCCTTCAATCGGGTGAATTCCAGCTGATCAGCCAATCAGGAGGCTTCTGGGCTCCAAATGCCCTGGGTGTGCCTAGAAGTAGGAAGACAGCTGAAAATAAATAAATAAATAAAAGTACTTCGTGCTGCGGCACGTAATATACAGGTTCAAACGCAAACACTCTTTTTTCCGAGATGAGCTTTGTCTTCAAGGAACCACTTCGTCCCTCGGTTCTCCTCAGTACTTATTTTCTTTACAGTCCTCAGAGCTAAGCCAAGCCCTTTATTTGAGTATCAGGCTTAACTCACAGCCACATGTCACTCCTGAATGGAACACAAGAAAGAGAGGAAGCTGTAGAGGAACACTCAGTCCGTGAAACGTCTCACTCGTCTCTTTCTGTTCGAGGTTCCTGCTTGCTCCGGTGTAGAAAGTCCAGCCTCTCCTCTTGGTGACTTACTCCTGGAAGGGAAACCCCGCACACAGTCCTAACTCACTCACACCTGAGTCACAGTTCAACCATGGGGCGATACGTTTTCGTTAGTCTAAAACAGACTTGACATAGATACGTTTTTGTTAGTCTAATACAGACTGAATATAGATACGTTTTATCACATAATGCGGTGAACCTTCACCATTACTTCCAGCGTACCATACAATCCAAACCAAACAGGAGCTTGGTGACCACGCCCCGTTTCTGGTTCGACCAGGATTTAAACATACACTCAGCCAATCACACACCAGATTCACTCTGCTCCTACTGAGCTTCACCTGTTTCCATTCGTTCCCCATTCACTCTGTTCCTAATGAACACTGCTGCAGCCCTCATTCTCTCTCACACTGACACTCCTTGAATCCAGAGCCCTACTAATATTCAGGTGACCTACTTCGCCAACAAGTCAAAAGGCCACCAGACGTTACACCTGATGGACTCTCAGGCCATGAGAAACAAATTTCTCTGGTCTGATGAGACAAAGATCGAACTCTTTGGTATGAATGCCAGGCTTCACGTTTGGAAGAAACCAGGCACCGCTCATCACCAGGCCAAAACCATCCCTACAGTGAAGCATGGTGGTGTCAGCATCATGCTGTGTGGATGGTTTTCAGCGGCAGGACCTGGGAGACTAGTCAGGATGAAGGGAAAGATGACTGCAGCAATGTACAGAGACATCCTGGATGAAAACCTGCTCCATAGCGCTCTTGACCTCAGACAGGGGCGACGGTTCGTCTTTCAGCAGGACAATGACCCTAAGTATACAGCCAAGATATGGCTTCAGTACAACTCTGGGAATGTCCTTGAATAGTCCAGCCAGAGACCAGACTTGAATCCAATTGAACATCTCTGAAGAGATCTTAAAATGGCTGTGCACCGACACTTCCCATTTAACCTGATGTGTGCTTATTGAATCTACATGCTGTTGTGTCTTCCTGGTAAACTTGCTTAAGTTTAGTCTGTATTTTTAACTCAACTGCTAGCTTGTGCATTTAAGCTGTCTTGAGAGCTTATACTGTGAGGTGTTAGGTAAGTTTCATTGCAACTAGTTAGACAAATGCTCAGGTGGTATCAGCGAGGCCTGAGGTAATTGGGTGGCAAGTAGTGGGAATGGCTTCTGCTCTCCCTGATTTGTTGAAAAGGGCCTTCAAGTCCTTCTTTCAAGAAGGACTCCTCTTTCAGCAAACTGCTCTCGGCTAAGTATCCTTTCCTCTTTTCCTCTCTATTCTATACTCTGTAACTAATAATGTGCATCAAACCTATTCCCGTTCACATACCTTCTGGCCCAAGAAGAAATTTTCCCGGTCGTCGCAGTAGAAATCTCAGTAACCTCTACCAGCTACTTTTTTCCCCGCAGCCTCCTATGGTGGTTCATGGTGGTCTGTGAAACTGCCAATCCTGTGTCAAGAAGGTCGACTTCATCTGGATTGGCGTCCCTCCATGCGTTCGACTTTCTGGCCTTCACTGAGACCTGGATTACACCAAAGGACACGACCACTCCAACAGCCCTTTCCTCTGCCTTCTCCTTCTCGCACTACAGGCAGAGGAGGGGGTACAGATTTGCTTCTCTCAAGTTCATGGCATTTCACGACTCTTAGTCTTTCCCAACTCAATGTGTCATGCTTTGAATTCCACTCTGTTACTGTAACGCACCTGTCTAAACTTCATGTCATTGTACTTTACCGTCCACCTGGTTCTTTAGGTAACTTCATTGATGAACTGGACGTCTTTCTGAGTTCATTTCCAGATGATGACTCACCGCTCATCCTCCTTGGCAACTTCAATCTCCCAAGCGACAAGTTGCAGACCTGTGAACTCGCCATGCTTCTGTCGTCTTTTGGCCTGACCCTTGGCGAGTCTTAAATTCCCTCTTCAGACCTCTACATCTCTTCCCCTGCGTGTAGCACCTACGTCTGCCTGCAGGAATCTCTCTTCTTTATGCCTGCCCTTGCTCTCCTCATCTGTTCTATCCTCTTTACTTCTTCCAAACCCTAACCCCACTCCATCTTCTGTTGAATCCACCACCCATGACCTTCTCTCATCTCTCCATAGCTCAT
>JBBJLR010063543.1:0-11261 GCA_037577145.1 Brachypetersius gabonensis
ATATATAAAAATAATGAACAAAAATATGAAAACAATTTGCAATTTGTAAAAATCCATTTAATACCATTTTATATAATATTATATACACTTTACAAAGTACATGTTAAACGTTTTAAATGAGTGAAACTGTATTTTCCATACAATTATATTTTTGGCAAAAAAGAAATATTTGCATTATTTCTTTAAAAAAGTAAAATGATTTGCCCATGGAGTAAAACACTTTCACAGGATGAAAAATGCAAGAATAGGTCAAATAATCTTAATATTCGTACAGCAATCTCATAGGGAGAAATATAAGATTTTGTGATTAGGCTTGATTACATTTGACATTTTTACTTACCACGATTTCACAATAGGTCAGAATAAGGTTTTATGCTGTAACACGACAGATTAGTGTTTCAGAGTCTAGATCCGGCTAGCTGGTTCACGTTGCATAAAGCTAATATGGGCATGACTGATGATTAGCCCATTACTCTGAGTGAAGGAAATGAATACTCAGGGGGTAATACAAGAAAACAAACCTACACAAGTTTTTATCTTGGAATGTGGGATATGATCAATATGATAAAGCATTTGGACACTTGACCATCACAGTTATATTAACTTGCTGGACTTTTCATTCCAAATCCAGTGACATTAATATTCAGCCCCTCCTACCCCTTTGTGGCTTTAACAGCACGTTGTGGCAAATTGCTGCATATTCTTTCAAAAGAGGTGAGGTCAGGCACTGATGTTGATGCTGGCTCACAATTGACATTTCAATTAATCCCAAAGGTTTTCAGTTTGCTTGATGTCAGGCCACTGGAAGTCCTTTACAGCAAAAGTGTCAAACCATGTTTTTATCGGCCTCACTTTGTGCACAGGGGCACAATTAAGCTGGAATACGTAAGGGCCTTCCCCAGAGAGCAGGGAATTAGTTTCCTTCACTGGAAGGAAAGGGCCTAGACCAAACCCTGAAAAGTAGCCCCAGATCCTCCTCTTTCTTCCTGGCACCATGTATTCCAGTTTGTAGCGTTCTCCTGGCTCTTTCCAAACCCAGATTTGTGCATCAGACTGCCAGACACTGAAGCATGATTCATCACTCCAGAGACCATGTTTCCTCAGTTCCTTAGATTATAGTGCCGTTGTGATTTACACCACTCCAGCAACCATTAGCATTTTGCATAATGATCTTAGGCTTGAAAAGTTATTACATGATGCTCTAAATGAAGGGGTGCTGTGTTGCTTTCATGGGCAGTTTGCAACTCTGTAGTGAGTGGGTTGGTGATTTTTAAATGCAACATGCTGCTCTGTGAGTCTGGCTGTTTTTTGACAGCTATGTAGGTGAGCGGTTGCTGCTCCTAGAAGCTTCCATTTCCCAGTAATAGCATGTACAGGTTCCCATCGCAGATGTAGAAGCACAGAACTTTGGCCAAGATGGCATCATATAAATATCACATTAAAAGTCGATGAGCTCCTTAGTGTGACCCATTCTTTTGCTAGTGTTTGTCTATGAAGATTGCATGTGCTTGATTTTGTACTCCTGTTAGCAAGGAACGTGTTTGAAACGTTTGAACTGGGTAATTAGTCGAGGTGTGCTAATACTTTTGTCCGTAGTATATGTTGAAAACAAATGATTTATGTAACTTGTAATAGGTTTCTGAACATAAACCTAGCCCAACCTAAATCTATTCCAACAATCTAAGTGGATTTCTTTTGTGTGATGCCATAGAGAAACCATTTATGTTCCTGAAAGATTAAGGTTTAAGGAAAGAAAGCTTTAAGGCTCTTAAACTTACCATTTTCACTGGTGTAAAGTTTATTTTATGTTAAGGCTGTTTATACTTTTAATATGTTCTTATAAAATGTTGCAATCTTCTTCTATGGTGTTGCTTTTTTTAATATTTTTTAAAGTACAAAAAGTAAACACACCACAGCACACAGTGTGAACAATGGGAAATTCTTTCTCTGTATTTAACCTTTTCACCAAGTGAAGCAGGGGGCTGCCACCAATGGCACCCAGAGAGCAGTGTGTGAGGGTGGTACCTTGCTCAAGGTACCTCAGTGGTGTCACTAGCAGTACAGGGATTCAAACCCATGACCTTTTGATCTCAGGGCGAACTCTAGGCCACCAGCTGCCCCAACAAATGCTTTTTTATTGCATATTAGAACGGTGAGATATGGCTTTTGTAAAAACAGCCTGTCGTGTTTCTCAGGTTTTCCTGCAGAGTCAGGATGTTTCTGTCCTGAAAATATATGAAAGCATGCACACACACACACACACACACACACACACACACACACACACACACACACTTGCACACTGTGGAGCTTAAGAGGACTTAGAGCTCACACACATACAACGTTCTATGCTTTCTTTCTTCTCTTATCCCCTTATCCTAAATCCTCCTTGCTCGTGAAGAGTAGAACTGGCTTCCTGTGCTGACTGGCTGTGTCTGTCCGAAGGCTGGGCAAGCAAACAAAGAAGCATTGACACACAGTTCTGATTAAAACGTTTGAGCTCCACACCCACAGGGATACACAGCCCCAGGCCCTGACCTTCCTTCAGAGTGGGCACTCAGGCCAATGACTCTAAACCCTGCACAAGACTATCCTCTTAGCCTCTGCACACACCTCCCTGCCAGCCCCCACACCCCACCCCGCCCCGCCCCACACTCCCTGCCATACACACACACACGCACTCACATACACAAACACACAAATATGCGAACACCACAGTCACAGGCATTCAAACACTCTTTGTTCTCTTGCTCTTGACAGCACAGAAGAGTCCGTTTTTATTATCAGTGAATGTTCTGTTGCCCCTTTTTCTTTTTCCCGCAAATGTTTTTTCCAAGCCACCCAGCAATGTCTCACAAAAAGCGTGAAAGACTCTCATTTTGTTCCCACTCTAACACATAGACATCAACAAAAGGCTCATAGAGGACAAGGGCTATAATCAATATTACATGAGCCATATGCCTGTTCTCTCTTTTTGTTCTCCAGACTTTTGTCACTGAAGTCTACATGGGCCTAGTCCTGCATATTCATCAGTAAAACTGACACAACATGTCACATTCGGTCTGCATTATTGATACAACAGCATTGCTCTGCATACATACGCAAGATCAGAGTTGGTGTGTTTTTGATGACAGTTAAGAATATGAGTGGATGGGGAAGGTGCTGCTAGATGAGTAACAAAGAATAGAAAAATAGTAAATGTGGCATGTGCAATAATTTAGACATGCTGATTAGTCTGTATACAGTAACCACTTTTTTGGCAGATACAACAGCTTGCAAAACTGAAGCCAGCTAGGAGTCTTTCTGTTCTTATTTTTGGAACTTCTACCCACTCCTTCCTACAGAACACTTCTAGTTCTCTTATATTCTAAGGTAGTCTTGCATGCACAGCCTGCTGAAGATCAGTGATGTTCTGGTCAGGGAAGTGTGAGAATTTTTCCAACAGTGATTCTTGAAGCAGCTCATGCTGGATTTGTTATGGTTCGTGTTTGTGTTGTCCTGTCGTAGAAGCCAGAATCTTTTCATCTTATTCAGATGGATTTAATCTGCTCATCAAAGCCTTTTGCACAGCCTTGTGGAGCCAATTGGAGTGCATGCATATATGAATTACAAATGGTAGCCAGCTAGGACTCAGTCTGTTCTTGTTTTATGTGTTTTCATCCATTCTTCCCTTCACAAAACCTCTAGTTCTGAGATATTCATGCAAAGCATGTGTAAGATCTCCCAGGTGCTCCTAACCCCCTGGGAGTTTGGACATGGATGTCTGGAAAGCTGATTTGTGACAATGTCCAGTATAAGTGCTACACATTTAAAATGAAAACTGAACTAAACTGACATCAAAAGGCATATGAGAAAATTGCAATTGTCTAGCAGTGTCTGATCATAACAGAAGTTGCTCAAACCCCATATATTAGTGATCTACAAATTAATTCTCACATTTTGGGATTTTATCAGTCTAATGCATTCTATTGCTGCATCTATGTGGCACACTATAATGAGTTTTATTTCTGCGACAGTGGTGGTGTTGACTCTTTGAGGACAGAACCTTGCGCGCTTGGAAATTCTGTGATGCATATCAAAGTCTAAAAAACCTTGTACAGATTGTATTTGCTTAAATTGCTAAAATACACACCTCCTCCATATGAGTGTTGTGCTGCCAACACACAGCCTGGGTTAGGAATTTGCAAATGATCAGCCTCCTACAGAAAGCTCATATCTGTAAGAACATTTGTCAAGAGGTGATCAAGTTTTTCCTTACTTCCTCACATTTCCACAAAATCAATTGGAGGCTAATTAGCAGTAGTTTAGTCTTATGGTGCCTCGTGTAATTCAGTAATATTTCCTCCTATATAAGTATTCAGTGTTCTTCTTTAGAAAGAATGATTATTATTTCTAGTTGAGGAACATCAAAGGAAGATGCGAAGTTTCTGCAACAGGCTATGCTAGCCTTTGAGATATGATCATTATTTTCTAAAAACTGTAAATATTACAATAGAGAAAAGTAGATTTTTGGTGTATGTCCATGTAAAATACATGTAATAAAAGCATTTCAGATATTATGTATCAAATAATCAAACAAATAATATTATTACGCAAATAATAAATGTGCCTCTACCACTAATGATTTGGGAGCAGACAGATATTTTTTCCCACTGGAAACTGACATAAACAAGCTGGACCACACAAACCCACAGAGAGTGAATGCACACCGGGAGATGGTCGCCTCACCCACAATACACACACACACACACACACATGCTCACACACACACAAACACAAATCAAACGAACATTCCAAAATGTGTTTATATTTTTACTGTACCTGACAAACAATCCCTTACACATAACTACAGGCAGCAAACAGAATATGAGAATATCAGGGAGTGTTGATCCATCCATTCTACTGGCAGAGTGTGTGTGCGTGTGCATGTGCGTGTGCGTGTGTGTGTGTGTGTGTGTGAAAGAGAGAGAGATAGAGAGAGGGAAAGTGAAGCAGCAATAGTGCTTATCTAAGGAATTCTTCCTCAGGGCCAAAAATATGTCCATCATAAGCACTCTGTGTCTTGATGACTTACACTCCCTTCTGCCCATTAGAGTTCAAACAGAACTCAATTTCTTATGTAACTATGTGCCTTAAACTAGCATATGATAATGATCTTTCCTCACCATTGGCAGTTGGCTGCTGGTTGTTGGATCGGATTGAGGTCAGATCATATTCTTACCACCAACAAATCTCTCCAGAGTTTGTTTGGGACTGAGACACAAAACCATCTTCTTTCAAGGGTCTTAGTGAGTTGCTTATTTGTCCCAAGTGCGATGACTAAGCAAATTATGCCAGATTATCCTCAATGCTTTGATTGTGATTCACATCTGTAACAATGTCTCTAGTGTAGAAGAGGAAGATCATACATTTACATCAAGCATATATGTGAGTGATAGACATTGATAGGGTAATGAGTTCTGGTCTTTTTGTGTCTCTCAGTAAAGTAACAGAGTGCTTATGTCCCTGCTAAATTTTGACAAACAAACACCCACATGTATAATTTAATGCACTTTAGCTACTGAGTGAAACGACATGAAAAAGCTGCAATGTCACAAAAACAAAACACTTGTGCAGCCTTCAGCAAATTAACTAGGCATACCTTGGTGAATACCTCCATCCACAGAGAATCTCTCTGCCGTCTCCCAATGAGCTTAAGTGAATAAGTGATACTGAAACCAACAGAAAGGTAAAATATCCTGTCTCTTCTCTGCTTTTCAGGAAACAAAGAGAAGTGTGTAGGATGTGATTACACTTATCTGCTTTAGAAAGTCAATAACCTGAAATTAGAAAATTCTATGCCATAATCAGATATGTGAGACAAGATATATTACTGCCAATATATTTAAAATACATAAGATTATATTATATGTTCAGTGTATTATTTTGCGTATGGGACTGCTGTAGTTTCACCACGCCAGTTTTTTGAAATGTAGGAAATAGCCTGTGTAAAAATACAACTCACATGAAAAAAAGTGCCAGAGAGCCTCTAAAAGTAGCTGAAATGGTTATGTATACTCCAGCACATAGTGAGACTGTATAACTCTGGTTATATTCCACAGATGACATCTTTTCACACTCTGTAGTTCATCTTCGCCCCGCTTTATTTATTTGCATTTTTCAGACTCAAATTCACAAAGCAATTCTTACTTATTTCCCTAAATTTCATAGATTTTCCCCAAAATGTCAAACCTTTCAAACCTTTTAAACCAAAAATCACCTTACAGTGCAAAAAACCTTGGAGTATGAGGGAAAGGTTCTTCACATTCACAGATCTCTTTACCAGCAATGCTCTCCTGCAGTTAGAACAAGTAATTAAACCCATTTGGAAAAACTACCAGGTCCAAAACACACACACACACACACGCACGCACGCACGCACGCACGCACACACACACGCAAAAAATACTTTTTCCAAATGACCAACTTGAAAAGTGCTTTAAACTGGACTATTCTCACTCCTAGTATTGTGTGTGAAATAGCTGAATTACACAACAAACCTGCATCACCAAAAAGAGCTCCTACATTTAAAGGCCCATACATTTAACTGTTTATAGTGATGTATTTCAAATGTTTTTTTGGCCATTTTTTAAATGAAAAGTTTGGCAAAATACAACTTTACACAATTTTCCACTTACACCAGATAAAGTCAATCTGTCATTCTTCGTTTACAGCTGGAACTACAGGGCTAATATTGCTCATCCAAATATTTTCTGGAAATAACTAGTACTACTACTTATCAAATCATTTAAGGGGTACAGACTTGTGAATGTGATTTACTTACTATAGAAGGTTTCAAAGCTTTTTAAAAAAATTTTTAAACATATATGGGGTTTCTAGGAAGAACAGTTCTTAACGCTCTAAACATCTTAACATTACATGTTTCTTCCAGGAAATAAAATGGTGTTTCTATGGCTCTTAGACTACTTTATATCACCTTTTTAGTACATATGTGTAGGAAATAAAGCTAACAGTTCTTTCTCCAGCCTAGAGAAAAGCCACCTGAGGTTCTGATTGCTTCCTATCATCCTATCAAGGTCAATTAAATGAAGCTGTTTAGCTAAAGGTTAATGACTGGTATGGCAGCAGGAGCAGTTGGCTGGTGTTAGTCTACTAGGCTCAGGCCAAGCTTCTCTGTGCTTCAAATGCAAGATCTAAATTCCAGATTAACAAACTGAGCAAATCAGCTGAGAATCACTGCTAGTTATCAACCATCTGTCATAGTCATTCATGCCAGAAAGAAAAAAAAACTAGTGCATGTGTAGCTAAAAGTCTGCCATGTGCCTGCTCAGCTGAAGACAGAGTTACAGTTTAATGACTAAATGTGTCATTCTTCAGTATACTGACATAAGAGAGTTGACAAAGAAGGAGTAAGAATAGCCTGACAGTAGATAGGTGGTTTCTAGGCAACCACAAGCACATTTTTAAGGATCTGGGTTAATGATATTCTCCCTGACTCTCACCCTTCTGTTTCTTCCTCTCCCCTGTCTCTCCCTCTGTCACTATCTCCTGGTCTGCAGGGCAATGTCCAGATCTGCATCAGATACATTTGTATCTTCAGGCATTTTTACTGGCCTATATGTCTCGCTCTTTCTGAGGCCAGTGAATTAATGCCAGCAGCATCACAGAGATTGTAAATCAAGCTCATATCTAATCAAAACCACATGCACAAACATATCTTCAAGTCACAGAAGCATTAACCCACAGGCAGCAGAGCGTCAGTTAATAAGACAGTTATCACTATAGCATTTTTGATTTTCTTTTCTTTTACTAAATGAATCCAGTTTATCTTTTTATTACTGGAGATCAAGCTGATTAACAACAAAAACATCCTCACTTGTTTCCTCTCTATGGCGGTAATTATGGAGCAGTCTGCAGTCTATAAACATGGGGGTGGGGGTCTATAAACATGGGGGTGCTCACATCTGCTCTTGTGGGTTTCATGTTCTTGCAAAATGCACAAGCATTACACTCATTGAATGTAACTTTTCAGCCACAATTTCCAACCCTATATACTGATATACTGGTAATCTGTCTGAATGCAGCTGCAGTAAGACAGACTCAAAGACAGAGTAAACCCACACAAAACTTCTGGTCCTGACAACATACCTGGATGTTGTTCCAGCATGTTTCAAGACCACCACAATTATTCCGGTTCCAAGACTGTCATTCCACAAAGACTTTTCTCTAAGCTGAGCTGGCATGGCCTCAATAACCACCTTGTGAACTTGATTTTGTGATCAAAAGCCCACATCTGCACCAAAACCACTAGCACTCTGAGCACAGGAGCATCACAGGGCTGTGTCCTTAGCCTTATTTATTTTTGCGACACAGCTACTCAGCAGAGTCCAGCTTGGACCATATCATCAAATTGCAGATGACATTAGAATGGTGGGTCTCATCATAAACGATACACAGGGGAAGTTACAAGACCGGCTGCCTGGTGTAAAACCAACACAAAAGACAAACGAGATGATAATAAACTTCAGGATATCAAGCACTGGTCACACACTTCTCACCATCAACGGCGCTGCTGCCTTCATAAAAGGGGTGCGAGGCGAATCTAAACACAAGACCACAACAACACGAGAGACATGCAGCAAAGAACACAGACACAGATCACGACACACAAACAGCACAGAGACCTGCACAACCTGCAAGTCGGTGTTAAAGTACAGTAACAGAACCGACGCTCTGCATGACATCTGAAACCAGTAGCTAACATGGCTAAAGTTAGCACTGCAGGGAGTCGTCCTGCCGCAGCTTAAACTGTTCCCACTCGCAGTTCTACACTTAAATTTACCAGAAAATTCAAGAGATTATCCTTTGTTTTGTTTTGTTTAATTTTCATGCTCACTGTTAATGTTACAGAGAACTTTAATAAAAGTTGCTTGATGTTGGACACTCTTGTTCCTCCGCTGTGTGTGGGATGACATCATCAAATGACTCGTCGACTTAACTTTGACTTTGATATATACACTAGGGGATTAATCTCACTGTAATCTTGGAATTAATCTAGATTAATTTAGATTAAAATGACTTATTTGAATTCTGCCGAAGGTCTGAAGCCCCCCCAAAAAATTATCCCAACCCACCCTAAATGTATAGTCATTATTCTACTATTTTTATGTGTGCTCAGATATCACTGAGCGCACATACACACTTTACAAATAGTAACAAGACTATGAATTGAAATAAAAATTAAAAAGTGTGGCTATCATTATTGAATTAAACAGATGTACTGGCTGTTGAAGCTGCTGTAGGTAGCAGGCGGGCATTAGGACACAGGCAAAGCTACACAGCGCGCTTGTTAGCAGCCAGTTCAGTAATATTTCTCTGGTAGTGCCGTTTGTACTCAGTTTAACAGAACAATACTATGAGTGTCCGTAACTGTTCACTGCTTAACTTAAGTGAAAGGAAAGGTTTGGTGAAAAGTTTTCAGCCCTGTATACACACTAATTCCTTCCTACAACCCTGGGGGCTAAGGCTAAGGCTAAGCCCCCCTTGTCTTTCCATCCTAGTGACATCCCTGTTTCACAGTAGGTATACATCCGCGCTAAAATATCAAGGTGAAAGTCATCATGGCTTGCGTAGTATAGACCCAGCTCCCAACCCAACTTTGTGAATAGATTAACGGCAAAATAATTTAATAAGAGTCTCACGTTAACGCAGCATGTTAACGCCGATAACAGCCCACCACTAATATACTGTATATATACATATGTATACATATACATATATACATAAACCACCACATTCAATTGTTTTCAATTGGTTTATTTTTCTTACTACAAAGGTTAGATTTGTTGAGTGCAGAGTCAAACATTTATTGTACCACGCAAGCCAATAGTTCTGGAGGACAGTATTAAATGTGAAACATTGAGAGATTCCACATTCCACTCAAATTATTTCCAGATGTTTGGGATGGAAAGAGTGTTGTGTGGAATTCGAAAGGAATCTCATTACAATCCACTCACCATTCCAAACATTAAGTTCCTCCAAACCTCAGTCAGATTACTATTATTATTAAAAAGATCTTCATAACACCATATCTTAATTCTATTACGCCTGTAGATTTCCTCTGAGCCGGGACTGAGGCGTTAAGCTGATTCCAGCCTAAGAGAAAAAAGAACTAAACCTCCTAAGTGTGACTGACATGGATGGGGGTATTTAACCTCTCCAGAATGATGAGGAGTAAATTCCCTTGCTTTTAATGAAATAAGTGGTTACCATTTTTTTGGGTCAGAGTATTAAGAAGCATGCTTTTTGAGACTGGTTTCTTCTTTATTATTTTCTTCCTGCTCTCATTTAAGTAACTAATATATTTAAATTCATACTGTTCACTTGGTCAGTGTTTAGTCCTTGTCCGCTGAGTGATGGAGGCAAACATAAGGACGATGGATCGGATACTTTCTTTACCAGAATGCCGTGATCGCACAGTCAAATACAGCTATATGAATAGGTGGGGGGAAAGAATGACAGAAATATAGACAAATTTGTTTAAATAATTAATTGAAATAATTTTGAAAAATAGACCTGAAAACTGTTATTCTAGGAACTAACAATTTTAGATTAAGTTTGATATGAATAAGAATTCATTACATTTACTCTAATTATTGCATGTTTGTTTGTTTATTTATTTATTCATTTAGTGTTACCTGGACTGAGAACAGACATTTTATTTCTGTATTCTGACTACATATTGCCAATACTTCTGTTACACCCCTCCCTGTGTATCCAAATAGTTCTGCAGTCTCTGTGGTAGATTTTGATGTGTGTGAAGAGGCAGCTGTGCAAAAAGCAGGGACAGAGAAATCCACATGCATCACTATCTCCCACTCGCCCGATGGAGAAGAGCCCTGCCTGTACTGACGTCTTTTCATATTATAGCCCTGGACCCTTCATTTCTTTCTCCGGAACCCCTCTTAAGACTGCTCTCTCTCTATCTCTCGCTCGCTTTCTGGGGATGCATTGACAGTGCTGAGAATGTTGTCTGTAGCTTAGCGGGACACGGCATGTTGACAAGCTGTCGACTCTTGCTTCATTCTTTTTCACAACACATACACACACTTCTCAGGGTTAGTTCATGCTCCACTGAGCTTAAAGTCACTCCTGGGCTTAAGGGCAGTATTCTCTACTTATTATTATCATCATCATCATCATCATCATCATCATCATCATCATCATCATCATCATCATCATCATCATCATCATCATCATCA
>JBBJLR010063554.1:0-11261 GCA_037577145.1 Brachypetersius gabonensis
TGATTATTATATCATCATTATACCAACTATCATGCAGTATAGAACTAGCTTCATCACAAACACTGTACCTGCAGGAATCACTACACACAGATCTGAGATCAGCAGGAAAAACATTACAGAACCCACAGAGACTCATACAGGAGGATTCTGACCTGCTGATACTGTGATATTGTTAAGATGGCAGTGCCACACATTTGTTTTCTTCACTTTTTTTTGAAGGAAAGTGAAAAAATATGGACATACAGTTCAGGATTTTTTTCAGCCATGTTCCATGTCTCTCAAAAGGGTACAGGGATTTGGTTAATGTATGATATAAATCTGTCATAGTTCAGCAGCTACGAGGATAAAGTAAATGGTAAAGGCGGAATTGGGAAGAAGCTTTGTCGAAATAGCTTACTGTGGTTAACTCACTGTAGTGCATTAGAATTCCCATGCTTTGCTTTTTTTTAAGTCTCTCAGCAGAGAAACCAACAGAATCTTTTGCACCACATCAAGTTATGTGTGTCCTTAGCTAACACTTGCTAGCATGATAGACTAGTATACAAAATAAAGTAACTTATGTCGTAAAAATGTAAATATCGTCCATTTGCTCAAAGTCTGTTGTTCATGTTTTTCAGTCTAAATTTGTTTTTGTATTCTGTCTTTTTTTCTTTTATTTTTTTTTAAAGGTGGGAGCTGCTCTAAGACCTGCTTTTAGTGTGGATGCCCCTCCTGATGTCACTGCTAAAGCCTGTCAAGTATGGCCCTTCTGATGCAGTTAAAGAAAAATACATATTCCGTTTTAAATTTCTTCTGGACTAAATGACACACTCACCTAGCAGCACAGATTAAGTCAACAAATAGCTTTTTACATGCAGTCGTTTGAAATGGAGCAGGTGAGGTATGTTGACTTGGAGTTGGTCTCCTTGAGTACCCTGATGACTGTTTTTTAAATTTAAATTCAGTTGGGGTCTACTTGATCTACTTTTTCAGCTGAGCTTTAGCTGTTTATCACAGTGTTTTAAGAGCTCTTTCATAAGCCTTCAATTTTACTTGTGTTTTGTTGTTGTGCAGGTTTGCAGTGCATGGATTGCCAGCGGGGTCGTCAGTGATCTTCGAGATCTGAGGAAGGTGCACCAGCTCTTAGTGTCCTCACTGCTCAAGGTTCAGACAGGAAGAGATGTGCCCAGTCCCTTCTACAATGAGAGCACTTTCACCATGGAGACACTGGCTGTGCTCAAAGCCTGGGCGGAGGTGAGGAGAGCGGGCCTCCATCCGTGAAGCTAAACACTGCGATCTTGGGTGCTCCATTCTGTGACCCATTTTGACCTTGGCACTCTCATAGTCACCAGATAGGCACAGCATCAATGAAGGTCTCAAAAGCTTTAGCCTGCTTTCTTCTTTCTTTGCCCTGTATTTGCATATTTAGTTCTTTAAACTGACCCCATAACTCTTTAGAACATTACTAAAAATGGCTGTGGAAATGGCTCCCAGAAGATTTGCCTTGTTTTTCCTGCCTAAAATGCTCTTAAGTTGCATTGTTTGTCATGGTTTTGTATTTATTCTACTGGTAATTAATACATGTTTGTATTAGCTGATAATTGTTTTAAAAACAAGTTTTACCATCAGACAGATGCTAAGATTTGACAATGTTTAACAGATGTTTGATGACTCATTTATTGTATATTTATCTTTGTATATGCAGATTTGTAATGTTTGTGTTTGCGTGTGCGCATCAACAGATATTTTTATTTATTGTTCAGACCCTCTGCTAAATCTGGAAGAGACATGATAAAGTTTTTTTTTTACCTGCGTGTGATATCGCAGGTATATATTATGGCAGTGCAGAGCCACAGGCTCAAGGAGAGTCTCACTGGGCATCACCAGGAGCAGCAGCAAGAACACGGAACTGCAGAGATGTCAGGAGCTGACCTGCTAAATTTGGTGCAGGGTGAACTTGCCACACTGAGTCGTCTTTGGCTGGCTGCCCTACAGGACCATGCATTGCTCACTCTGCCGTCAACTTATGCTAGCCAGCTCCCCGTCACAGGTTACCAATGAGAGTTGAGGGTTCTGTTGGTTAATGTGATAAGACTGGTGTTGGATCATTTTTATTTGACCAGCTGTTAAAACCGGGAGATAATTACTTTAACAAATCATTTTTAGATTGTTCTCAGTTTTACAGTATTTTCTCTATTGAGTTAAGGGGTATGCCACTCTCTCTCCATGCTTCAGGTGGCTCATTCTATACTGCAGACACTGTGGAACAGGTCCGTGAACATTACTGTTTTGCTTGGGCTCCTATTCTCCATGCCACTGCCCTCTGGCTCAGCAACACTGGGTTTATTATGGTGGATGAGGGACCTGCAAACCTCTCTCGGCCAGTCACGCCCACTACCATGGGCCAGTCCACTACTCTAACCAGCATCAGATCTCCAGAGGATGTCAACACTGACCGTATCCATCTTATCCTGGGTGAGGAGATTATCCTGTTGATGTTCTTGGTTTCTTGGTGTTTTTTTCAGTTAATCAAAACTGGAATTTTCCCAGACAGCACAACAGCCTAATATTCCTTAGTAGGATATGTTTTACCAAACAGTATTTGTTGCTTCCAAGTGCTCAAACTGTTTGTTAAAAACATATTCCCTTTTTATAGACCTGAGTCAGAATCTCTTTGGGCAAAAATATAGAAAGATTAGTGTTCAGTGACTGATCTACGGATTGCCTTTTGTAGGTATCAGTGTGGAGTTTCTTTGTTCTCCCCACTCTCAGAACCAAATGGAGAATATAACCTCATGTCTTCATGCCTTACAAGCCTTACTTGATGTGCCTTGGCCTCGTTCAAAAGTGGGCAATGACCAGGTACCTTACTTCACTACAGTGCCCTACTCCATGGTTGCTTTGCAGGAAATAGAAGGTTTACCTTTTGTAGTAGGTTATGATGTACATTCACAGCATTACATTTCTCTGATCTCCAGTCTGTGTTTGACTCTTTGTTTATTCTGTCTGAAGGAGCTGAGTGTTGAGCTTCTCAGCATGCTTCACAGGCTGATCGTGACACGTGAGTCCCCAGAAATCCACCTGGCTGTTCTGAAGTTGGTGCGGCAGGTGGTGTGTGCGGCTCAGGAGCATGTCAAAGAAAAACGCCACAGCGCAGAGGGTGAGACTAGAACACATGAACAGGCACTGAGGAATATTAATACAGAATGGGGTTGACCATGGAGGGTTTGGCCATTTATTTTATAGATTTGTTTATTTTATATTGTCTTGATTTAAAAGGTAATTTGACCAGAAATGTTAACAGTAGGACTATGCATATAACATTTTATAGTGTGTGGTATGCTGGTTAATTTGATATACCATTTAAAAATTGTTCTAATGTATAAGTTTCATAATTACATTAATATGGTTTAATAAACAGCCTCACAACAGCAGACCAGTCCCCGCACACGCAAACCCAAAGGCCACGACCAGAGTCAGACACATGTCCAGACCTCACTCTAATGACCACTCAGTAGTTTAGCATGTTTTGTCTTGTCTTCAAAAAATAGTTTTGTTTCTTTATCCATTTTCCTGTTTATCGTTCAGTTCTGGTTTTATTATTTTCCACACTAAAATATCTAATATGTTCTTTAATAGTTAGGAATGGTTATTAGTAGTGAAGGAAGAAACTGATACATATAGACTTGTTTTCTAACAGGTTTGTATTTGGATAACAATTGTCACTCTACTATTCACCGGTATTTTATTTCTACTCCTTAGAAATATCTTAAATGTGGTTGTTTAAACTCTTTGCTGTGTCTGTTCTCTTCAGTGGATGATGGTGCAGCTGAGAAGGAGACGGTGCCGGAGTTTGGAGAGGGCAGAGACACAGGTGGCTTGGTGCCTGGCAGATCTCTTGTATTTGGAGCTCTAGAACTTTGTCTGTGTATTCTAATCCGGAAGCTACCACAGCTCAGTCCGCAGCTGGCTGGCAGTCCAACTGGAGAGAGAAGCTTGCCCTGGTCCCTCAGTGACAGTGACTGCAGGCTCGTCACTTCAGCTTTGGGGATTCTCTCAGAGCTGCCTTTCATCTGCTCACCAGAGGGTAAGAGATTTGGCCAGAAGCAGCATTTTAGAAAGAACTAGTCACCTAGATCCAGAAAGCACTGTCATGCACAGGTTGAAATATTTCCTACCTTGAATCTTTGTAGGGCATTGACAGTTAAATGAAAACTTTCAAAGTTAGTGCTAGAACATCCAGGAATCATAACAGCCAAGTGATGGTGTCCAATACAACATGAGTGAATAATTTGCTTGAATGTCTCATGTTGCATCAACATAATAAGATCAGTTCAAGAACCTTTGTAGGCAAAACAGCAACATCTAGCAAATAACCAGAAGAGATAAACAGATCAACACATTTGTTGTGTAAAATATTTATGCTTGAAATGTCACTTGTTATATATTGTTCTGTTCTCAAAGACTTCAGTTTCTGTGTCTGTTTGATATGCATGCGGTAAGGAGAATCTCTGGTGTTTGGTCAGGCAGCGTGTCCGTGTTGCCGACGGTGCTATATCTACTGTTGGGAGTGCTGAAGGAGCTGGTGAAGGGGTTTGGTTCTTCTGGCAGAGCAGTGCTGGTGTCTGGAACCCTACAGGCTATGCGCAATGTCCTGTCCTCTCCCATGAGCAGAGCTGAGAAGAGCCATGCTGCCTGGGTTGTGTTGCTGCGCTCTGCACTCTGTACTCTCCTTGAATGCTGGGATATAGGTAATACACATACACTCATCACTCATGCTCTTCTTGCCATATATGAAATACATGTGTGAGTACAGTAACCCTCCACTTTTACGCGGATCTGTCTCATGCGAATTTATCTGAGAACAGATCTGATAGTTATACGCAGAAATCTGCGGCAATACGGCAAATATTCTCTGCAGTTTTTTTTGCTTTTTCAAAATATATAATGTACAAATAACACATAGTAATCCAAATATAAATTCAGCTAAATTTCCAGTTATTGGCTGCTGCCCTCCTGTTTTCGTTTAAATCTTCTAAAAGCCCTAGGCTTCTCAAATGCCCTGTGCCTTGTTTTGTCCTTCTTAAAACCCTGTATTTTTATTACTGTAAATTAAATTTAAAGAGGCTGTTGAGCTCAGTCGCTGTCCAGGGTCTGCTTTAACTGGCGGGTCACTACAATACATCTCGCTGCCGGATGAACAGTAAATTATTGAACTGTAAAAAAAAAAAAAAAAAGATTGGTGATTACTTGTACATTTTACTGTACTTTTATTACTAAAAAAATACATTAAGTTATTATTGTCTTTATCCTGCTTATACAAAAGAAAACAGCACATACCACAGAAAATGCCCGTGCATGAATTACAGTGCAGTCTGTACAACCGTAACTGTATAACATCGGTATTTACATTCTAGCACAGTATGACTTCAGTGTAAACTTTACAGTAGAGATACAGTCTTGGGATTCAAATCCACGACTTTCTGATCGCAGGGTGAACGCTCTAACCTCTAGGCTATCACCTGCCATATTAGCAATGATGTTAGTTTCATAACATTCTCATGGAGAACACTACTAAACATTGCACAAACTATAGAGCCATAGCAAAAACCTAACATTCACCTGAAAACTTCACAGAAAACAATATGGAGTAAAATTATTCCTAACCATCTTAGTTTGTACATCACACACAAAATGTCTCTGCTGAAAAAGTAATACAGACATGCAAGTAAAATTTGCATGTGTTTAGACAAATCGGAACAAAACATGATTGGAATACTATTTTTTTCTGAATCAGACTTTAGACCATTATCTGTTTATATTTCATAGATAAGACAGAGCCAGCTGTGGATGAGGTCGCCTTGTTGACAGCACTTACCATCTTCCTGCTGTCTGCCAGTGCTGAGGTCACTACTGTGGAGCCTTTGATATCATGCTGCATCAGCAAATTCCAAGCCAGCCTGGAGTCCAAGGACCTCTTGGTGAGCTGGACATGATTGCTGCTGAACAGATTAAATCAGTAGATTTAGATTTATCTGCAAATATCAGGAATATGACAGACAACATGGAGTAAAAGCTTTGATGAGTCAGAGCTGTTTTAGTGGCACAATGGAGACTTACACAAGTTTAGGTATGTGATTTCATGTTATGGCTGATTGCTGTTTTTGTTTCTGGGTTCTATTTGTTACTGGTTTCATCTAAGAAGAAAAATGATGTTTTCCTGAACAACGCAGACTGTTACTTCAGCACCTCCGTTAATGAAAAAGCTGTAGTTTTTGACATTTGATAGCTTTATCTGTACATGTTGTTTCCTCCTTAGGTATTGAGAAGAAGTTACCAGTTGTTGATGACAGTGTTTCAGGGCCCAGCAGCAGTTGCCAGGCCATTTATCCGAGCATTGGGCCGACAACTACTTGTTGCTTTACAGCAGGTGGAGAGGAATCGGCCTCAGACCTCTGCTGAGCTCTACACAGTGCAGGATGGAATCAGAGCCATGGAGGCACTGGTGCTCGCCACAGAGGACATTCATCGTCAGTATTTCCTTCACACATGGTGTCTGACTTTAGTTCACTTCACATGACACATTTTTTGTGGGCCTGCAGTGTGCTTTAAGCCATTGAGGGTGCCTTGGTTTATACTTAGAGACTTGGGTCATTTTAAGATTCTGATACCAGACTCTTTGTGTAAGATGATCGCTGTCCTACAGAGCATTTATACAGTATCTAGAAGCAGACAAATATTGGAGCATGTCCTTCTACATGCGTGTCTTTTTTTGTGTGTTTATTTACAGACCGGCCACTTGCCTTGTCTCTACCCTATTTTATCAGGACCACTTGCCATATAGTTTGTTTTCCTAATGGTTCGCCTTGTGATGTAGATGATGCTGCTTTGCAGTTTGTATAAGTCATCTGCAACAGTGGTCAGTTTCTGGTTGTTCCTAGGCAGCTTACAGACAAACTCACTAACGTGCAACTACCATGTCCGTGTCACTGCTGTGCTGACAATGATCCTCCACTCAAATTAACCTGTGGTCCTGTTTGGGTCCTGTTCACTGAGTGGAGTAAAGGAGGTGAACAGATGATGATGATGAAGAAATATACATCGGACTATTATTTTAAACTCAATGTGCACAAATAGTAAGTAGAGCTGAACAATGAGAGTGGTGTAGATGCAAGATGGGTGTACTTAATATAGTGGCTGTGTATAAATGTTACAGGTTTACTTACCTGTACAAAATGCAGAGTTGACATAATGAACATGACTTGACCATAGGTTACATGAGTAGGAGTACAGAGCCATGATACTGCTATGTGACTGTTTTGTTCTGGATTGGAAGTTAATGTTAGTCGGTTAGTCGTACACAGCACTTTTGCATGGATGGAAGAACAGATATAAAAAAATGCTTCTAACAATGTTTTTAAACATTATTTCACTTGTCAAGCTTGTCAAAATGAGTATACTGTAAAATTATATCTACAAATATATATCATATATTTTATATTATACTTGATTATATTTATTATATTTCATTACATAATACTGAATACTGGTGTTACATCCTGGTGCAGGTCCCAAGTTGGTAGCTGCACTTTTACCCATTCTGGTCTCCTTTCTGCTGGATGAAAACACTTTGGTTTCGGCACCTGCTGCTTCCCGCTCCCTACACGAGTCCGCTCTGCAAGACCTTATGCGCCTTGGACCCCAGCATTCGTCTGTCTTCAAAATGCTCATGGCCTCTGCCCCGCACCTCAAGGCACGGCTAGAGGCAGCCATTAAGGGCAACCAGGAGAGTGTCGGGGCAAAAGCTACACCAGCTCAGGTCCCTGGGAAAAATGTCCCCAGCATTCAATTGAAGACCAGCTTTCTGTGAATTCTGTGAATGTTATTTGAAATTTTCCTGGATAATAGGCTGCAGTATTATAATTTCATTTTAAAATAGTGTAAACCTCTATGGTAACATAATGATAATGATTAAGCTAATAAAGATTTTTTTGTAAAGGGACTTCAGATTGAGGTTTTACACTGGGTTTTAAGATTTATTTTGTCTTTTTAGTTCTCACTTGCAAATAAACTGAGCGGCTTTCATATTTATCATTTAATTCCTAATATCTGAATACCTCAGTAAATATTAAATCCACTTTAGCTCAGTGTTTCCAACTTCTCTTCTTGAAGAACCAGTATGTTGTCCATTTTCGGTTTTCATGGCAAAATATACCACTTTTCAAAAAGCAAGGCCTGTTCATGTGTGTCAGAGTAGGTAAATTATTTGAAAAGTACAGTGCAGGACCTGTATTAGGAAAAACATTTTTAGCTGATGAAGACAAATTTACCATGTTCACTGAAATTAATTTTACAGGTTTTTGCTAAAGCCTTGCATATTCAACATGCCCCAAAGCAAACTGTGCCACTCCATTTGGAAGTATTTTTGGTAATAAACTACTCCAAACAGTACTATTATTAGAGTGGTTCTAAGTATTTACAAACCACATTAGTCCCTAATGCAGATGCGTGGAAATATTACAGCTTGGTACTTGCATTTCCATGTTGTGTTGCTCCATAACTCCATTTGAAAAAGTCACTGCACTGATTGCACAACAGGATTGCAACTGTTGTGTACCAGTGAATCCAGGTGTAATACTGTTCTTTAAATACTGAGAACTTTAAAGATGCATGGAAAGCTGATCACTTTTCACAGATTAACATATTTTGCACTGCTCATTAAACACTATGTCTGATATCAAGGTATAGTGAGAAACATAAAATAGGTCAAATTAGATGGCACTTAAGCTATTACTAGACAAATTGGGCAACTGTAATATTGGAACTGACCCCGGTGGGTTTTTTGTTCGTTTCTGTTTTAGCATTTGTTGGCATCTGCTGCTTCCAGCTCTTACAGTTAATACTGTAACTATATAACATTTTGTATCCTTTAAAATGAATAGAAACCAAATTAACAGTTATTTTTTTAGTACATGTATAAATAAAACAAATTTCTCTCAAAGATATTGCTGTCTGTCATAGTTACATTTTATTTTTTTGGCTTTCTTGCTAACAAGAATTTGATGGCATTTGACTCAATAAACGGTCACAAGATTCCCAGGGCCTTTGGAAGAAAACCAGTCCTGCACCAACTGCCTGGTTTACAATAAGATTCGGTTCAGTAAGTCCGCCTGATATTGCTGCTGGATTCTGCAGTCCACACTCTGTTCTTAATAAGCTGTTTCGAACAACTTCTATTTTTCTGCACAAAGATAAAGTGTGTCGCCTTGTATTCGAAGTTAATGAAACAAACGGACGCAAATAACAGACTGTTGCTGGTTTGATTCGGTTAGACTGGTGAGTCGGTTCGAGACGTGTGAACAGAGGAACCGGTTCAGTCTGTTCGGACAGCGCTCCGAACCGCCTGCCCAGCTCGGCGTGACCTCTACGCCTGCACATAAAAGAAAAGGGATGAAGACGCCTTAAGTGTTTTTAGTTTGTCTGTCTTCGCGGTTGATGCTTCATTTATCGATCCTTGTTCTCCCTCGGCGGCGGCAGGAAAACGGTGAGTGTTTAATTCTTCTGTTTTTAGGCCGCGGGTTTCCTGTGAGACCTGGCAGACAGAGGCACCGAGGCCTCCGGCTCCGACTACAACTCCATGCTCCGGGATCTCTTGGTAAACACAAGGCCGTGCTCTGCTACTTCGGCGTTTATAGTCTTATACCGACGTTGTCACGTTTGTCGAGTGAGGTATGTAGGTACTGGTCACTGTGTGTGTTAATGTTCGGTTTTGGTGAATTGGTACCGCTTTTTAAAGTAGCTGGTTAACGTTAATCATGCCAGGGAACTATCCGGCTAGCTAGCAGTCAAACTCTGCGAACAAGGCAGTATATCGAAAGAAAATTGTAGCTACCGTCTTGAAACGCATTGGAATTATTGTGGAATGTTTTGTAAAAAAAAAAAATCTGGGAAAAGTCCAGAGTTGTCTTCGCGATATGGCTGTTTAGTTTGCATTAGCAAGGCCGGCCTGGCGTCGACTAACAGAAGTTAGCCTGACTGGACGGATCCGGCCTGGGACGTTTAACGCACACAGGGGCTGTTTGTCCGGTTTAGACCAGACGATCACAGAATAAGATACAGAAATATTTTGTAACTAGTTATAAATGTGTTAACACTGCTGTATCAAGTGACACCGGTTTGTTGGTCTGAATTTGATACTGTCATGTATTAGCTTAGCAGTGGAGGCATGTTTTGGTCGGATCTGTTTAATAGAGAGTGATCACCTTTCCTTTATCTCACGGTCACAAAGAAAGCACCGAGTCGACTGTACGTCCAGGCTTTTGACCCTGTACGTAGTGGGAGGATTAAGAAACTTTCACGGATAAACGAAGTAGTAGCTGTTTATATCAATCGTTAGCTTGCTGGAGATCACGTTACCTGATCGCACACTCGAACAGCGTGGCCTAATTTTAGGCTATCGCATATTAGTTGATCCACAGCTCGTACATTAGAACCCAGGGTGTCCGAGGACCGTGTAAAAGTTCTGACTCATTTGTTATAGAGGCCAGTTTGTTGAACAGCTTTCTGGCTGGGGGCCGTGGAATTTTAAGCCGGTGTCATGATGACGGAGGCTGCAATCAAACCTGGCTGATTGTGAAATGGTTCAAAGCTGGTCATGAAAGTTGGATTAATTTGAGGCTAGTTCAGAGCTGACTCTCTCCTCAAATGACGATCATGCAATATTAAACATGTAACGTTTATCAACAAACTGTGAAATTAACCTTGTTGCCAATAAGAGAACTAGACACGATCAAATCGTGTTGGGGTTACATGACGCCGTTTTAGGCTTACATTTTTAAAAGGTGAACCCCTTTCATGTCGGTTCGGTAGCATGCCCTAGTCAGTGAAACACATTTTGCTTTGCTGTTCTACTGAGTAACACAAGGCAATTACTGCTAAACCTTTATCAGGCATGTAGTGGTAGTGTATTTGCCCGTTCTAACTTCGTGTTGGTGAGAACAGATTGATGGATGAAGACTGGATCTCATCACTGTGTTGCTAAAGTATGTTCAGTTTTGGTTTTTACATGTTTTACGCCTTTAAGACTTGAGACATTTCCTTCAATCTTTCTCTCATTTCTGGTAGCAAATGTCTCAAGTAATGTCAGGGTTGAATTTCATATTAGGAATGTAATTAATCCCCATGTGAGGTGTTGACCCTCTTAACTTTACAGTGGTGTGAAAAAGTATTTGCCCCCTTCCTGATTTCTTATTCTTTTGCATGTGTGTCACACAAAATGTTTC
>JBBJLR010063585.1:0-11260 GCA_037577145.1 Brachypetersius gabonensis
TGAGAGGCTCTGAAGGTCCTTCAGGAAGCCTGGAGAACTGTTCCTCAACAACACACTCACATACAAGAAAGTCTGGAAACTAAATACACAGACGATACTTTAGTACTGTGTTTTAATTCACTGAGAAGATGTTAGACCCACTTGCCAACATTCATGCAACCACAGGCCAAGACTGGTGCTCTACACTTTTTCTACCATCTCTGTCTTGTTCTGTGTTATACGTTTTATATTCAGTATTGGAAGCCTTTATTGATCCTGGAGGAAATTGCTCATGTAAAAACTGCAAAAAGAGTATAAAGTTCAAGTAAATCCTATAAAATCTCTGCAGAAATGCTCAGTACACAATACTATATACACAAATACTATATACACAATACTATATACACAAATACTATATACACAAATACTGGGGTAATACTGTAGGTAAATAACTTACAGCTCAGTGAATGACTAGCAGCACTAATAGCGGCGAGGTGTCTGCCTTTTTGTGTACAGTCTTATATAAACAAAAATATAAAGACACTTTATTTACTTCCTTGTAGCCGCCTCGGCGGGTCAGCATCGCTACCTTCCAACGCGGAGGACAGATGAACTTCGACATGGTGAGGAAGACTCTCTTCTGTCTTAAGCAGCTTCAGACTCATGTTTGCTGGAGAATGGAGAAACTGACCTTGTCATTTTTTTATTATCCACAGACTAAAGACGGCACAGAGACTGAAGCAGAGAGGCTTTCCCGGAGATCCCCTTGGTGAGTGTGGTGTATCACACCAGTACTGGGTCCACAGGGTGCTTTCACACTTGTCCTGGATACCAAGACCGTTTGGGCTCTTTTTGGCGAGGTGTTTTTTGTTTTATTGACAATAGAGAATTTCGGATCCACAGGGTTAAGTTCCAAGAGCACCGTTGTGTAGTGAAAAACCGCGTTGTTGTCTTTAGGTAAATAAAAATGCCTATTTTTACAGTGTAAACCCTGAATATACCCACAAATCTGCTTCCAGAACACTTTAATTTCATTTTAAACTGCATTGCCATTAAAGAAAATGTAAAGGTAAATAAATAATCAGAAAACTTTGTGGCTTAAAAAAAACATTAGCATTAGCGGCTAGCATTAGCGGTTAGCATTAGCGGCGTGCAAAAACTGTATACAAAATACACAGTGAAGACAGAGCACAGCTTACTAATACTAAATAAACTGAGATAACTGTTGAAAATGGGGGGGGGTTAAAACACTAAAATACAAGGACAAGACACAGAGCAGTCACGCTACATGCTGCAGCAGCTGCTTCTTTTTATGGTGGTTGACAACTTTTCATTGTATTACTAATACAGTTTGGTTCTCAGAAAAATCTGTGCTAGACCGAATCCGCGAACGCTGATCCACGTAAAACCGAGGGATTACTGTACACAGTTCCATACGTCGCCTTGGTGTGGAGATCTTAGCAAAACAGTAGAGAACAGTTTCATCCCTCATATATCCATGAGACAGTAAATGACGATAGAATCAGAATCAGAAAACGTAGCATCACTACAATAGTAAGGCCAGTTATCATTTTGTTTCTTTCAGTTTTAGTTTTTAACATTTAAAGAGCAAAGCTATGATATCTGATAAACGGTGAGTAACTCAACACAGAATTCCTTATACAGTACAGTTCTGTAATACACAGCTAGGTTTCATTTTCATGACAAAAAATGAATAGTCCATTGACGACACTGGATGTGTTCTTGTGCCGTTCTTGCTTAGGAAGACCCATGTAAATCAGCACAACCATCATGCTATTCAACCTGCAGCAACAGGGGTTCATCTAAAGCTATGGATCTCAAAGGTCCATGAAGTAAGGGGCCTTCAGTTCTCCAGAGGGTTCCTGGGCTTGAAAATGGCTTCAAATTTGGCCAAATGCATCAAACATTCAGGTCCAAAGTGCGGAAATGCTCACAGTGTCCTTTGTGATACACGTCTCAAACATGGGATAACCTTGATCTCCAGGCTTCCAGGTCACAGCTCAGGCCTGGAAGGCTTTGACTCCGAGCCGCAGTGGTCCAGTGATTAAAGGTTTGGTTTGTATCTCCTGTGAAAAGCTGAAATCCTGGACCACCCTGGAGGACAAGAGATGGAACATCTGGCAGCGCAAGGCAGGAACTGGGGTCAGATGGGGCTAATCTAGGATCATATGATTTATGATATGATTCTGATCCCGAATCAGACAGCCAACACTAAGAGCACGTGTTGCGTACCTCAGCACTTTGAGACAGGGTGTGTGTATGTGTGTTTGGCGCTTCACAGGAACATGGGGTTGAAGAATGCTCAGCGTCCGCCGCTGAAGCGCTTCATTAGCTCTGGAGGCTGGCCTGAGACTGACGGGCCTGCTCTTATTAATAGGTAAGGACCCCCGATCCGACCCGGACCGCCGCCGCCGCTTACTCACGTATTGCACTAATTTTGAGCTTTTGGCTTCTGTCAAAAGCGTGACCGGAACACTTCATCCAAAACGCTGATGTAGCCGACCGTGATGGACGTGAGAGAAGTAGTTTGTGTTTGTTTAAGGATTTTGTGTGTTTACACCAGTGTTAAAAAACAAATTTGCCAAATAGGAACAAATACTACAAAGGTCACAATAATATCTCTTGAATGATAATCTTGTTAAAATGTAGCATAACAAATTAACGCCAACATTTTTTTTATGCTACACCACTTTTAGCTTTAGTTTTTAACATTTGTTGAGTTAAGCTGTGATGATTCTGTGGACTAACACAATAATTCGATTCTCTCTCAAGCCAGACTACTACAGCACTTCCCACTCTCAAAAACAGGTGTAATATATGTTTACGAGTACAATGCTTGGATAGTTTAAATTAATAGTAACAACCTAGAACACCACAGGCACCACTCAGATCTGAGCTTTTGTGAAAGTCACAGTCATGTGGCCTGTAACTCGCTCGAATTTCTCCTTTGAGATCCACACACAGTTATTTTTTTTAAATGAGTTTTTAATTGACAAAGTTGAACAAATAAATTCTCTTGCACATCTTGTGTTCTTTAGTCCCTGTTATTTACAGGTTGGACCCCAATCTGGGCTCTAGGGTCTTTAGCAGTGCTGGCGTTTTAGGTGAAGTGTTCCTAAGTGTGTGCACCACCATCCAGACCCTCAGTGACACGGCAAGACCACCGGTGTTGGAGATTCAGCTTTGTGAACTGTGTGCAGGTTCAGTAATGAGTCCGATTCCCCCACGGAGGAGAAGACCAAGGAGGTGCCGACGGAGAGGAAGTCCAGCCTAACTGAGTTGGGCCTCAAAATCACCTCGCTCATTATGTCTGCCAAGACGTTAGTGTTCCCACCAGTCTTCTGCTGTGCTTGTCGCACCTTTGGCCTGGGGCTTTCAGCACGGATCTTCTCGCAGCATCTCTCTTGCTTTCAGCTCACAAAGCGGATGGCTACGGGGACAACGACTAACCTCTAATTAAAAAACAAGAAAGGCTCTGAGATGTTAATCAACTGTCTTTGTTGGGGGCGAATGCTGTAAACGCAGCGCGACTGTGGGTTCACATACTAATATTAATTTTGGCTTTTTAGTACATGTAGCTCCAGAAAGGGGACGCCAGTAAACACACTGGGGTTCCACCGTAAAGCAGTGCAGCCCTGCTGGACGCTCCTCTGGTTAGCAAACGATTGATGCTTCTCCAGTCCAGGACTTGCTAGGACCGGACCCACAGTCTGTACCCACAAGTTCTGCTTTAGCTTTGCCTCTGTACTCGTGTTGGACGTTTCTCATAATAACTGTATGACATTTTAACAATACATGCCATCATGTAACTACTGCTTCTGCACTCCCTGCTACAGCTGCATTACAGCTTTTGTAATCATTTTATATTATGACTTATGTGCAGAAGCAGTACGAGTACGCTCTGTTTTAAACATTTGTTGAGCTGTGATCGGAGCTTTCCGTGGACTAAACAACTCAGTAAAGTGAGTTCTCAACTGACTGGTACCAGCTCGGTTCGGTTCTACTTGGTTTCGGATTGGTTAGTTTTCCACGACCACTGGTTGTTATAGCAACCAAACATTCTGAGCAGCAGCCCGAGCGGAGGCTCTAAGCTGAGGTAAACAACCCGCCATTATTACAATCACCAGCAAGGATGAAATCAGAGGGGTTTTATTTCTTCTCCTTGGTTTGCGGCTGTTTGCCACAAAACGGAGACAATTGGTTTATCAGACAAGGCTTAAAGAAGCAACATTAGGCTAACACTAACGTTCAGTCAACAACACTGGCGTAACCATAAGGACCACCAATTAGTAACCTCCAATATGTAAATCATTTAGTATCGGTTCAGGGCGCTTGGAACCTCGGCCACGGTGGTGCCAGGTACCAGGAACCAGATTTTAGTAATGGAAAAGCAAAGAAAGCGAGTAGAGTTGAACCGAACCGAGCTGGTACCACTCAGTGGAAAACCCAAATAATTCAATTCCCCGTCAAGCCTGAGCGCTAGAGCACCTCTCACGGCCACAAACCAATTTGAAATTGTGTGAGTGCAATGCTAGGATAGTTTAAATTAATAACAACAACCTAGAACACTACAGACCCACCGGCCGTGGCACCACTCAGATCTGAGCTCCTCTGAAAGCCAATGCTTTTGTAACTCACTGTACACGAGAAACTGAGGTGAATGAATATAATTAAGCTGTGCTGCTGTATTCCAGCTGTAGCCGTGAGTATGTCATGTGTAGTTAAATTTTTGGTGTGTTTATTATGTTATTATACAGTTAATAGACACTTAATATAAAGTGGGACCCATTTACTCCTCAGTTCTCCAAGATATTATGAGCTGTTCCACTTTCAGGCCTCTCCTCCTGTTGACTTGATTGTCGCCTGCATTATTTACACTGATGATCTTTGTCATTTCTGTGAGAAGCTGAATCAGTGTGCTGTGCTTTCACTGTGTTCATGTCCAAAGCTTTACTAACCACTCCAGAACCATCCTGTCTGTTTTATTTTGGCTCAGGGTGAGTAACTATGTCAAATATGTTTATATGTATTTATCCTGGGAGTTAAATGAGAGAGGCTAGCAGTAAAAAAAAAAAAAAGCTTTTTTGCATGCATGTCATACACTGAGCTGTTTTTGATCCGTTTTTCAAATTTTTCTCCACAATTCAGTGTTTATGTAGAGACAATGAGTGGTTCAAACTCTGATTTCTTTCCAGTGTTGGATGAATGGAACCAGACGTCTCCAACACAAATCCAGCCCTTTACTCTATTTTTAGACTCCTGTGAAATGGTTCACTGTAGAGAAACTCAATTTCTTTACTGTGGCGGCGATGCAAATGTCGTCAATTTGTTTACTATACAAAACCCTAGTGGAGCTCCACGAGTGTTTATATGGATGTTGATGATGTAAAATAGTGAATCTGAACTAAATCTCTTTCCTTTGCGGACTATTTTACCTCACGACGCCCTGCATGTATCCCTCCACCAAGAACGGGTTTAGTTTTAGGACCAAAATCTTCTCAGAACTCTGGTAGAACAACGTCTCAGGCGTCAGGCGGCGCCACCAGAACCATCTGATGAAATGAGGAGCTTTTAGAGGCAGACGCATGGTTCCATTCACCTCCTGGTTTACACTCTGGTTTACACTTTAACCACTTATTTTGCAAAACATCTGCCTTGATTGAAAAGGTGACACCACTCAGTTCATTGAACACTGTTTGCTTAATCTTCCATTAATATAGTTCATTAGCATTTAGTCTTGAAGACGAACCTCATTTCTCTTTGTTCTACTTTCCTACAATGTGTGTTAATGTAAGGAACCACCTGTTTTTCACTGCTGTCCCTCATCGTCCATAGTGGCAGGGATCTCAAAATCAGTTCATTTACTGAACATTGATCTCGATGTCCATTTATTATTTTGCTCCTTTAAATAGGGTTCTCAACTGACTGGTTCAGTTCGGTACTACTTTGTTCAGTTTGCTTTTGGACCTACAGTTTTCCACTACCACTGGTTGCTATAGCGACCAAACATTCTGAGCAGCAGCCCAAGCGGAGGCTCTAAGCTGAGGTAAACAACCCGGCATCATTACAATCACCAGCATGGAGGAAATCAGAGGGGTTTTATTTCTTATCCTTGGTTTGTGGCTGTTTGAAACAAAACGGAGACAATTGGCTTAAAGAAGTAACATTAGATTAATGCTAATGCTAATGTTCAGTCAACAACACTGGTGTAAACATAGCAACCACCAATCAGTGACCTCCACATTGGGTTTCAGTCCAGCACACTTGGAACCTCGGCCAAGGTGGTACCAAGAATGGTGCCGGGTACCAGGAACCAGATTTTAGTGATGGAAAAGCAAAAAAAGTGAGTAGAGTTGAACCGAACCGGTTCCAGTCAGTAGAAAATCTCCATTAGTGGACAGACATGATAAACCTATCAAAATAAGCTGCTATCAGTGTGCGACACACATGACATGGGTGGAGGTTGTGGATCAGTCTAAGCTGGTTCTAGCCAGAGCTCTGATGGAGTGTGGAGTTAAACGTCTTGCTTTCTCAGTTGCAGACCAAGCTGAAGGTCTCTCATCTTAACAAACCTGTCGCCTCGTCCTTTCAACTTAAACTGTTTATTTCATGAGATGGTGCTCACTCTAATTCTCTCTTGGTCCAAACAGCCCAAGTCCTACAACGGAGCAGCCGGCGCCTTGCATGGTGGAGACGCGGCCTCCGCCGGCGACCAGGAGTCCCTGGGCCTGGGTGGCGATGCTGGTGGTGTTGGCTGCTCTCCTGGCCCTGTTGGCTAGTCTGGTGATCCAGCCGGCTGTGGACGCGGCCCCTGTGGGCACTGGCGACTCCTGGATGACCATCCAGCAGCTTCTGTGGCCCTACACGGGTCTGCGGCACAACGGGCAGCCCCCTGTCTGAACCCGGGTCAGCCAGCGACTCGGTACCTTCACCTCAGGATGGGAGGCTCATTGGAAGACATGAAGATGAAGCACTTTTTTACTACAGGGACTGTGTGGAGGATGCTGCCAAACATACGCTACAGAACTTTTAAATCTTTTTCCTTATCGGTGGGAACCGCCGGCCTGCCCGGTCACGTCGTGAGCACCAGCGGTCGCAGAGTTATTGGACGTTGTGCACAGGCTTCACTGCTGCATCAGACGGTCGCGTTACTGGAGGGGAGCATCCAGTTCTGACCAATCAGGAAGCAGGTACTTGCATTCGGCCGGTGCCCTTTAAAGGTTCACGGATGCAGAACACCACTCCGATCCGCTGCCTTTTCCGCCGGTCACGTCCAGCAGGGAAAATCCGACGCGTTCTACTGATCGCTTGAAGGAGTTTGTTTTAAAAATGTTACCATAACTTATTCTTTTACACTTTTATTGCTTTAGACTGTGAATATCAACATGTGGCTTTTGCTTTTATTCATCTTTTGTTTCACACAGATGTTTTTAATTCCATAACATTCTCGCTTTGGTGTGCACTTTTAGGAATTCACTATTTTTTTGTATGTTCCAGAGATGGATGGATGGATGGGAGGGGAAAAAAACAACACAATAAAGTGAGTGATCCGGTTGCGATCACGACTTGGTGCAAAAAAAAAAAGCCTCGATTCAATGCGTGTGTTAGTTCTGAGGAGTCAAAGTGTGGATTTGTGCCTTAACTCTTTAATGAAGGTGCCAGGAATATTCCTCCATAACTAAGTGACACTGAAGTCTTCAGCAGGGCTGGACTCCCTTCTCCCACCTGCACTTTTCTAAAGGTGCAGCAAGATGAGTCTCAGGACAGATATGTTTACTTTTGAATGTTAAATGTGATAACATGAAAAGCACTAGAGATGGAACAGGCCGGGGGTTCTGTATTCATCACGTTTTTTTGGGCCACGGTAACAATACAGTTTCTATTTAAATAAAATTAATGAATAAAACATTTACTTTTATGGCATTTATCAGATGATTTTATCCAAAGCGACTTCCATTCCCTAACTACAGGGGACAGTCTCCCAGGAGTAACTTGGGATTAAGGGTCTTGCTCAGGAACCCAGTGGTGGTGCTGAAGGTGGGATTCAAACCCAGCAGTGTGGGAATGCTGTTCCCACACAGTGGAGTTGAAAGATAAGGGCGCTTCTTCCGGTGTGCTTCTCCATTTCACCATTCTGGGAGAATATTAGTTTTTATTTTTCCATCTCTTATTTGCATTTCTCTCCTATTTGAATACAGAGGCTGCCCAGGGAAATTCTGCTAGGCTCCATTGCATGCAGGCCGCAGCCGTGTAAACCGCAGGAAAAGTACAGGTGTGTTGAACTGCAGGGGGCGCCCTGAGTGGTTCAGTGACGTACTGTACTGTATAAAGCACCATACATTTCATACAACAGATCTGATATATGAATCAAAATGTAACCTGTGGGGGGGGGGATTATCCTACCCAGAGTGAAGACTTTTACATCAGCAGTGCATTTTGAAAGTTTTTTCACTTTTTATTATTCAGAGTGTATCAGTAAACTCTGATTTCAGTAAATATAAACAGTGTAAAACAGTCTAGAACCGGTGTTTGTTCTCTTATACTCTCGCAGTCCTTTGCCACTCGGCCGCTCTCCGGAGCCCCTCCCTCTGCGGGTTTTCCCCGCCCATTTGTGGGCAGAGACTATCCTGGAATTTTTTTGTTCTTTGTTTATTTGTGCATAGCGCCATTTTTAGCCCCAGTGGTGGTTTTTATTATTACATGTTTTTAAATTACAGTAACTTTGTTTGGTGTTCCTGGGTCACGTAGAACCAAAGACGTCCGACACCTTGAGAACCGACACACACCAGGGGAACTTCCATATAAGGAGCTGTTTTACTGCGTGACAATTTACTGTTTGTTTTGCTTCCAGCACAATCCATACTGCAAACGTTCTAAGGGTTAATAGAACAGAGGTTCAGAGGCGGTGGTACTGGAGGATGGAACTTTTCAGGCTCTCTGGCAACCCAGCAGTCTGTCAGACCTCCTTTATTTGTGCTGGGCTGAAGGAAAATGACCTTTGAGAGCACGGCTGATGCTTATAAGTATGAATAATATAAAAATAATTTCCACAGCTGTGAGGATGATCAACAAAACATTTCCCATTTCAGATGAGTCATGATGCGCCACGGTCTCTTCCTGGGAAAACAGAGTTTATATGTTTGTGTTAGTAGTTCGCATTTTGAGCTCAGCATTTGTCACTTTGGAACAGAGGAACTGAAACTGGATTTTCTTAAATAATTTAAGGTTTACTTTTAGAAATTGGCTAATTTCCTTGGTTACATTTTGAATTCAGTAGTCCTGGGCTGATCTAAACTGTTTTTTCTGTTTTACAAATGATCTAATGCCACTTAAAAAAAAACTGATATAGCAAACAGTGAATAAATGTCTGCGAGAAATGCTGCAGAATTTGCAGAAATTAAGTAAAACCCTGAGACGTTCAGTTAAAGGTGAGCCTGACCTACTCATGAGAAAGTGAGGACCCGGGTGGAGCACAGCAGTCTCTGCATGGTGTCAATGTAGAGGTGGTGGGTGTGGCTGACTCTGGCTCCACCCTCGGGGCTCATGCTCTCTCTGAGCATGTGCAGGAACGTGGAGTGGAACTCGGTTCCCTTGGCCAGTTCCGGCGAGAACCCGTCGCTCCTTTCCGTCATTTTCAAACGCTGACTCCTCTGAGCCCCGAGCAGGTACAGAGACCACGCCTTCTCTGGCACAAGCCCCGCCTCCAGCAGCTCACATACCTAAGGTGTAAGCAAAATTTATTGAGAAAGCGCTGAATTCGATAGAGAGTAATACAATGCAGAATATATACAATATGGTAAAAAAGTATTGGGACACCTGACATTACACCAACAGGGCCTTTAATTACATTATATTAAAATCCCCAGACTTTAATATTGAGTTGGTCCCCAATCTCAGCTCCCACTCTTCTTGGAAGGCTAGTAAAGTTCTTCCATACTGAACTCCTTCAGCAGGTCTTTATGGAGCTAGCTTTGTGCTCTGGGACAGTCCTGCTGGAATAGAAAAGGTTCTTCCCCAAACTGAGTTACACACAGAGTTAGAAACATGGTGTTGTTTAGAATGTCTTGGTCTGCTGGAGCATTAAGATTCTCCTTCACTGGAAGTAAGGAGCCCAAACCCTGAAAAACAGGTTTCCCAATACTTTTGTCCATATAGTGTAAAGAATTTTTCAACTCCTGTGAAATGGTTCACTGTAGAGAAACTCCGTGGCCACGACCAGAATCAAGGATCATATTTGCAATGCAAATGTAGCTGATTTGTTTACTTACTATACAAAACCCCAGTGGAGCTCCACGTGTCTCTGAGTGTTTATATGGATGTTGATGCTGTAAAATAGTGAATCTGAACTAAATCTCTTTTCTTTGGGGACTATTTTGCCTCACGACGCCCTGCATGTATCCCTCCACCATAAATGGGTTTAGTTTTAGGACCTTAATCCTCTCAAAACTCTTCTAGAACAACGTCTCAGGCGGCGCAACCAGAACCATTTGATGGAAACAACTTTCTACAGGTTTTTAGAGTCATTAAACTCTACAGAGGTTTTGTCCCCATGATGCTATCTGGAGATATTTTAAAAATACAGGTGAACATTTTCATAAGTAACTCAGCTTCTGTGGGAGCAGGGGAGGCGCACCTGAAGGATGAGATGCTCTTGTCCACACTGTGAGTTCCACTGACTCCAAGAAAAGGCAAAGGCAGAGGACACCAGGGCCATCTGCTCGTACACTGCGTGCTCTATCAGCGGATCCTAAAGGGGAAGGCATGAGTAGGAAGAGTCAGCAACTAATTTTCTGCAGGCCTGTTGACATATCATTACTGTCAGCAATGCATTACTGAAGAGTATTTAATACAGAAACATACACAAACATTTAAGGATCCCTCCCATTGGTTCAGTTTCAGTTCCGAGCTCGGTGGTGTGGAACATAATCTTACATTTATATTTACATTTATGGCATTTGGGAGACACTTCTATCCAAAGTGACTTCCATGCACTACCTTCAGGGGGCAGTCTCACTGAACTCTGGTTTAAAATATTAATGGCAGCATCAATAGTCTCAATAGATTACTTTGAAAGGGTGGTGTATATATTACCTTTTCCATACTTGTAACTACTACACACTCTTTAAAATGTTATTGTATAAATAGTGCAGCTATTTTCTAAATTTTACATATATATTAAATTCCCATATATATACACTGCTCACAAAAATTAAAGGAACACTTTAAAGAAACACATTAGATACATCAGATCTCAATATGA
>JBBJLR010063606.1:0-11259 GCA_037577145.1 Brachypetersius gabonensis
AACACAGAATCAGAACATAAATGCGGCACTAGGCCTCATCGCCATAAAGGCGGAACCAGTCTCTTCAATAACTAAACAGAGTAACATCACAGAGGAACATAACAATCATAAAACAAAAGAAAAGAAACGAAACAAAGGGAAACAGAAAACCACGGGCACGTGACTAACACAAAATAGAAAAAAAAAACAGCACGTGACCGGGAACCAGGGCCTAAATCAGTCCGAACCGTCACACCTGTGTTACTGATAGGCCAGAAAAAAAGTGGTCAAATTCTGCTGGGAGCAATGATGTGATCAGCTTATAAATAACTAAATAAACCTTTCTGCTGTTTTTCTACATGTCTTCATTGACATGTGTGTGTTGGAGAGAGAAAAAGCTGGAAATAGCAAAAAGGAATCTCACCATTTATACATACATTTTAACACAAGCTCAATCCTCTTCTCTGTCTCTCAGCAGCAGCAAACCGATCCCCCAGCAAGCCAGCGGCACATTCAGCTTGTTAACGATGAAGAGGCATTTCTCCAGCAGCTCTTGGGCTGAGGAGCTGCTTAATTGCAGCATTCTGCTGGCCTGCCAAATGCCAGCCTAACCCATCTACAAAACCATTCCATGCTGTAGGGTGCAGCCCATCAGGGAAACATCACTTCACTTACACTTCTCTTACACAAACTGCGAGTTTGAAGGGTAAAGTGTTCTCTTTATGTGCTTTCTTGTGTTTGGTAATCAAGCTTTGCTTAACATAAACTTTCATACTAATGCTGCTCATGATGAAGCAAGGCTAGTCGGTGAACATTTATATGCTAAACTGATCTTCCTCTATTCTCTTTAGAATTAGGCACACAACATTTCTTTTAGTGGTCCTTAATCGGGTAATGGAGAAGTATAAATCGCAGACCAGCATACACAGCTAATGTTCATTATGATATGTTCAGTCAAAGATTTATTTTGGTTGCCAAATTGCTAGGATTTTTTGTGACAGATTTTGGTGGATTGGGTGGGCAAAAAATAGTTTTGGTAAACACATATTGGTCTGATTTATCATGATTTCAGGTTATAAAAACTATAGAAAATCAATTAAGTGACTGATGAGAAAAATGCTAAACAGACTTAACTTTTCACCATATCTAATCACATTTGGTGACATATATATTTAATTCACCCTGGGTTAAAGGAAATCACACCCTAATTATTAAGGCAAAATATGACATGGATTTTCCTGTTCACTCACTTTTATTGATTGTGTATAGCTCTGTAAGTAATGGAAATCATAATAGTTCATGGTTTGTTCTGAGTAGCCTTATCAGTGAGAAACGCACTGATAGGCCCGCCTAATACGTGTATCTGGTTCACAATGATGTTTCAGTTGGTGGCATTTGTCCAGATCCAGGGCTTCCCATCAGATTGCCAAGAATGTTGCAAGATTTGGAACTCATAGGCTTCAATCACAATGCAACTGCAATCCCAGTCCCACCCAAAAGAGGGTGTCTGTCAATGTGAGCCCTTTACCTCTTTAATTATTTCCATACTTCCATTTCTCCTTTTATCCTTATCTTGGCCCTCCCCTTTTGGTCTACTCCCCCATTACCCCACCTCCTCTGTTGTTTGGCCTTCCCAAATGTGTATCTGTGTGTGTTTCTCCCCAGACAAACTCTTAGAGGGGAAACACATGTTTGAAGTCTGCAGGGGAAAAGGAGGAACGAGGAAAGAGCACTCCACACGAGAGCACAAAGAGGCATTAAGGACTTTTTTTCCATATTTGTGAGTGTGAGGAGATAGTTTTTAAAATACATGGAACTGCTCATTTTCTGTGTTGCATGTCATTCCAAAGCGGTGTGAAATCGCTCTTGCAACTGAATGTAACATTGTAGCTACGTTGTGAGGCTGACACGTTCACGGATGTAAATGTGTCTGGACTGAGAGTATGCTCTTTGCAATCTGGTATTCATTTTCATATGTTTGAAGTTTATGAATATAACATAGTTCATTGACTTTTTGATATCTTCGAGAAGCACTTTGGAGTTGGCTTAGTCAAAAATGCATTCCACCCCACTTCTCCTATCCCTTTTCCTCCACTTTCTCTCAAATTCCCATGTTCTAGCTGGGATGGACTCCTGCTATGACAAAGAAGGCACACCTAACCGTTGCATGCCCAAATTTGAGAACTCTGCTTTCAATCATACTGTAATGGTGTCAAACGTGTGCGGCACCCCACCTGAGGACTACTGTATGCAAACAAGTTCCACACGTTTATGTCATCATTGCAATGCTTCAGACCCCGAAATGAACCACAATGCCACCTACCTGACAGACTTCCATATCGACGAGGAACCAACCTGGTGGCAAAGTCAGTCCATGTTCTACGGAGTACAGTACCCTAGTTCTGTCAACCTCACTCTGCACTTAGGTAAGAGACTCTACCCTTAATAGTCCCTATCTTAGATATAGTTAATATCTGTTCAAGGCAAGAAGTTCTTTAATGTTGGCACTGAAGTGAAAAGGCTAATGTGGCTATGTAGTAATGTAGCTCAACCTGTCATTGGGTTCAGACTTGGTCATGTGGTTTTTGAATACTGTTATTTAAAAAGCTCTTTCTGTGTGTTATGCTGTCTTTAGTAAAGACAAAGACTGTTCCAAGTAAAATATTCCTGTATGTTTTCTGGTTTCATGCAAAAAAGCAGCAGATGAACTGCATTAGCCACAGTAAATTATGCTATATTTAGATATCTTTACCATTTCCTGCCTCATCCATCTGTTATCACTGACGTATATAACTTGAGGAATGCACTGTCACATATGTAATCAATTCATCTGCCATATTGCTGCTAATGGTATAACGATAGTATTGCAAACCCAGTTCTGCTTCCTGTTTGTCATATTGGAACCTAGCAGTTGGAACAGATGTGTTCTTATGTTCTCAGGGGGTGGTCTTTTGCACCCCCTAGATGGTTTAAGAAAGGGCCTGTTTACATTCTTTTGCCTCTGTTTAGAACATCCCAGATGTGTCCTATTTTGAATGAGGCAAAACGTAATTGACAACAATATATTTGTCTTCCTTTGCTGGGCTGAGCCACCACTTCCTGGAAATCTCTTCTTGATGTTTACATGAGATGTACTGCTGTGAGAGTTTCCAAACAGGGACATATTTGGGGTTTCTTAAGCCCCTAGCAATATTATGTCCGGATGTCCCAATTAAAGTATAAAAAATATGGATCTTAGGAAGCGAGCAGCATGGATCCTTGCTGGAAGTGCAATAAATGGTAAATCATCATCAAACAGTAAAACTGCTCTTTATATGGAACTTTGTTTGGTGTTCCTATGTTCTTGTAATTTAAGAGACATGTAATAATAATAACTGCTACTGGGGTTTTTAAAAGAAGCATGTACCACAAGATATTTGAACCCAGGAGGACTTTCAGGATAGTCTTTGCCCACGAATGGCCCTTGACAGCTGCTGAGCGGCAGTAAATGAACATCTCCGGCCAAAATCCTGGATCATATGAAGAAAAAGTTGCACTGGTTTTGACTACCACTTCATGGGAGTGTGATGTTTGACAGCAAACCATAGCAACTTCGGCTCCAGATGAGGCTTCTTTGGCTGATAACTCAGTTACTATAGTGCACCTTCTTCCCACTTAGCTAGTATTTAATTTAACATGAGGATGCATTGTAAAACCTTAGATATCATGGACCCCAGTTTGCAACCCAAAGCTTTTAGCCTTTGAAACTAATTCATAAATTATATCTTCTCCAGGTAGCCAGAAAACTGCCCAAACAATTTCACAATGTCCCCAAACATCTTAATCAGTTTGACTGAAAATACTGAGCTTGGAGTAATATTTCTGAAGAACGCCATGTCCATCTGTTCTGAACAAAGCAGCTACAAGCATTTCAAAAGTGCCCATGAAACAAAGGCAGATTGCGTTCTTTGTGATGACTGATATCTTATCTCCAGCAAGCCTTCCACCAGAGAAAAATAACATACAAATAGCAGAGAAGCTGAAAAAGAATACTTTTTTGAAAATAAACACAATTTTTTCACAATTTTTTTTTTCACAATAAAAAAGTTTTAAGCTTTTATCTGGAGGATTACAATGCATGTCTGCCTGTCAAACCATGTTGTAAAGGGCTCATTGTGTGAGCAGACACTTGGCATGCATTGCTCAATGTAAAACAGCTGCCTATAAAAGCAGCGCCATTGTCTGTGAAGCTAATGTCTTTCTGGCCTATCACACCGCAGACTCTTCTGATTGATTGTGTTCTTGTTCATGTAACCATTATAGCTCAACAAAGGGGCCTCTGTTTTTCTGACTGAACTGGTTAAATGGGAGCAACAAATGTATATCACTCTCAATGGTGGGAAAGTGGGAAAATAAGAGGGGTATTGAAAGAAATGTTGGCCAATAATGACATCACTGATTGCATGCTTGTGAGCCAGTGGGCAGCAATAGCAAGAGTCAGGCCAAATTGAACCCTTTGTGCCAATGACTTGTAAGTTGTCGTTTTTTTTTTAGTTCCTGCTTTCACGCATGTCTCATATTTTTCCTACCTTATTTAAAGTAAAGCCTGAACACAGCACAGCACATAGTGTGAACACTTAGTGAAGCATTGGGCAGTCAGTGACGCGGCATCTGGGGAGCAGTTCCATGCTCAAGGGTGCCTCAGTTGTGGGATTTGAACCTATGACCTTCCGCAAGGCCGACTCCCTAATCACCCAGTCACCAGCCAACCTAAACTTGCTGCCCTTTTTGATCCCTGAAATTTGTAATTGAACAACTCTGCTACTAGGCAGCTACACCTTTGAAGCCTAACCCAGATCACTGAGGCAAAAATCTTTTCGTAATGTGGACTTAAACCAGCAATATTTTGAATTCTTTTTATTCAGTGTAGAGCGTCTTACTGCTGAACCACAGGTGGAGCATTTATCCATATAGCATTTAGCATTTAGCTTGGCTTTCTGAGCCAAATTTTAATTTTACATTATTATTTATATTATTTACATAATTTTTTTTACATTTTTACATTATTTTCCCAAGCTCTTGTTGTTTGCTAGAATTAAGTTACTTTATGTAACTTGTGATAAAAGTAAACAATCTCTGTGCTAAAAAAAAGCCATCCAGGGCTCAAGTGCCTCTAACACGTGAATGAATGGAACTAAACTGGTGTGGGATACACAGGCGATGAAAATGCATTGGGATGAGATGATTCAATGGGATGAGATTATTTTTACTGCTGTTCATTTTTTTCCCTATTCTGTGTGAGAGATTTTACATCATCATACTGTAAATGATATTAATGTACACATATGATTTAATGGTGCAGTACATTGACACTGTTGTTTTTTTAAAGGGGTGGGAGGATAAGGGGGCTCTCCCCTATATGAGGGACTGAATTTCCCCAGGATAGTACATTTTTGTGTCAAAATCTCTAAAATGGCATTGTCTTCTGTTTAACTGTATGAACCTGTCTTGTTTGAATCATCCTTTTTTAAGACATAGCCACTCTGTTAGCTACCCTCTCTTCAACTTTCATAATGTTCTTGATCATCAAATTATATAACAGGTGCTCTATCCTTCCTGGGCTTGTTCCTGAGTGTTTAAACCCTCTTGTGAGATTTCTGGCAACACTATTGGTGGTGAAGGAGGTTTTCTTGGAAACACTGAGAACACACACTCGTGGATATACATGTGGATGAGGCTTCAGTAATTCAAACCCTGCCAGAGACACTTCTCTAGAGTGGTTAACACGTTTGTACAAAATCTGGCTGGCAGAATCATCAATGCCATGCTAGCAAGAAAGTCTCATCTCACGCCTTGTGAAATGTGTCACTTTTAGAACTTTAAATATGTCATGTGTCTGTATCATAGGCATAATTTATCTGTATGCCTTTGCTTCCCTGTTTACAATGCACACGGCTCCCTTTAGATATAACAATCCAGCTTTAGACATAAATTAAGCTTGTAAACACTCGCCTCAACTCCTCTTAATTGATCTTCCACTTCACATGCATGAGTGACTGGTAGAGCGTAGCCCCAGTCTGGAAAGGCTGGGATCATCTATCAAAGGCAAATGGTGTGGATCACATTCCAGGAATCCTGTTGACAGCTTCTGGAAATCCGCAGATGGCGGAAGTTGGTTGTGTGATTTAGCATGGCTCTAAAAAGAGGTATTGAGCGAGCACAAATGAGTGAGAGAGTGAGAGAGGGATGTCTGAGCATTAAATGTCATCTGTTTGACAGGAGAGGAAGCAAACAATATAATTGGCTTTAAAAGCAGGAATATAATTTGGCAATGGGCTGCCATTGATCTGAACGAAATCACGTCTGAACGTCAGATGTCTGTACAGGAAACTTTCTGTCTCTCTCACCCTCACTTTCTCTCTCTCATGCTCTTTCTCCTCTTTCTCTGTATCTTGGTGAGTTTTTGCTTTTTCTCTCCGATCCCCGCTTGGCTTGCAGTTAGCTTCCAAACCAAACAAAGTACATCCTCAACCCAGACATGGACACAGATAGCACACACACTTACGTTCTGACTGACTGTTTGTGTATATGTGTGCACATGTGTGTATATTTGTTTGGGGGTGGTAAACAAAACACTAAGAGGAGGAAGACAAACACAAAAAGCAGCAGAGGGTCCTGAGGATCCAGGTCAGGTCCTTCCCACACACACACACACACACACACACACACACACACACACACACACACACACAAAAAGAAGAACTCCACACATCTGGTTTGCGTTGTGGTTTTCTTTCAACAACATTCTATTAACCCATATGAAAGACAGATGTGCAGTGCTTTTGATTTCTCAAAAAGGAAATTAAGAACCACAGTAGACAATTATGACCCTGCAGGCTCCAGATCCTGGACATCTAAGCAGTAAATATAGCCAAATCTTCAGAATTAACACCTGTAAAGCTCTAAGATCAGACAGCAGCCCCATCATATTAAAATGCTTCAGTCTCAGAGCTAAATATTTTGTGAACAGGCTACAAAACAGCTTTGAGAAAGTTAATAATAGCCACTGAATAAGTCTTCATAAGAGAAAAAACATACATTCTTTAAAACAAATGTAGCAAAAGGCTTTTTCTGGAAAAATCACTTTTGGTTCATACTGTAATTCTTTTAAGAGCATCACTTTTCAAATTTTGGAGTTCAACTAAGCAAATGTATGTGTCCGGTCCGCATCACCTTTCAGTGGGATTCCTCACCGGAGTTCTGATCAAGGAAATCCCTGTCACACCCCACTGTCTCCACATGTTGGTTTGTTTATTTTAGGCGTGGCACCTGAAGTGCCTGCTTAATCAGGACCAGGACTCATGCTCAATCACCGCTAATTCAAGCACCTGTGTTAAGTCTGTCTTTCTGTTAAGTCTTGTTTAGTTTAGATTACACTCATGTGATTGGTGTTCATGTTCTCCCCTACATCATGTATCCCAAGTTAAGGGACAGGTGATCAAGACCTCAGCATGCTGTCTCCCTCATTCCTTCATAATGGTCACTTCCCCTCGCTCCCCCCGTCTCCAACAGAAGACGTTAGTACCTGTTAGTAAGCTAAGCTCTCGTTAGTAGGGATGGGTATCGTTAAGGTTTTAATGGTATTACTACTTCTATCGATACCACTTATTGATTAGGTACTTTAACTGTACTCTTATCAGTTTTTTTGTTGTGTTTTTTAATTAAAAAACCAAAACAAATTGAGAACAGAAATAACGCAATTTTTTTGAATGTAAAATAATTATCTATAGCTTAGCAAACACCAAATGTTTGAGCAAATATCTATTAAACAAACAAAACCAATGATTGTAAAATAAATAAACACATTTTCTTGTAAATGAATATACAATGATTTAAAGGAACATAGTTGGAGCAGGCAGGCCACAAAAGAACTAGCAGGTTTTAACTGGAGGTGGTGTGTGAGCGAGTGTGAAAGTAATCATTAGGTGCCAGGGGCTGTCGGTCTTCAGCATAAAGTTAAGATAGGATGATTTAAGATAGGATTTTTTCAATTTGGTATTACAGAAGCAAATCCTAACTGGATTTAGGAATCCTATCTTATCTCGAGTTAGGAATCCTAAATAAGTGATCTAACGTCGATGATCGACTTTTATCGCTGTTACCTAACAACTAACGCAACACATCTCATGAAGGAAGTTCACAAGCAGGCAAAAGTGAGGCAGGCTGCGCCGGGCACTGCCACCAGCCAGCGAGGCTAACTGCCGGAACATGCTGGGCACCACCGCCAAACACCGGAACTCAGAGGCAGGCCGCGCCGGGCACCGCCACCACCCAGCGAGGCTAACTGCGAGGACACGTCAGGCACAGACAAGATGCCGCCCAAGAAGAGCAACATCAGCAACATCAATGAGGAGGAACTGGAGGACATAAAGAAATCTCTAACTTTATGTTTGAGGACATAACAACAATTTCAAAACAACAAAAACTGATAATTGACTTAATAGAAGACATTAAAGAACTAAGAAGGCAAAATGAGGAAAAGGACAAGAGGATCGCCATGCTGGAAGGACGAGTGTCAGATCTGGAACAATATTCAAGAATATCAGATGTGATAGTGACTGGACTGGAAACAAAGCACCAGACATATGCACGGGTAGCAACACCAGAGAGAGGGGAACCACCGGAGCAAGAGCTACGCTCCTTAGAAGAGCAGGTAGTTTACTTCTTCAAAAGCAATGGTATAACAATGGACAGTAAATATATTGAGGGTTGCCATCCTCTACCAAGGAAAATCAAAAATCAAATACCTGCCATTATTATAAGATTTGCCAACAGAAAACAGAAAAAAGAACTGCTTAAGCAGGGCAGAAAGCTTAAAAGGAACAAATGTTTATATTAATGAACACCTAATCAAGAAAAATGCAGACATTGCAAGACAAGCAAGAATATTAAGAAAACAGAAGAAAATACAGTCCACTTGGACATCAGATTGCAAGGTATTCATTAAATTAAATGGAACACCAGAGCAGGCAAAAGTTCTAGTCATCAAGGAAATGACTGAACCAGAAAAATATAAGTAATAAATTAGAACGTAAAACAGTGCCAAATATAATGGTACAGCGATTAGAAATGATACAATTGAAAATATATGAAGATGTGAACTTGTCTAAGTTGTACAACCAATGCAGATGTCTGACAGCTTACATATAACAACCCATATAGATTTTGGCAAGAGGTCATTGGAGTATGATAGTAATATAGACCCTGATAGTAATTTCATTAACAATTCGATAAAGGAATGCAATTATTACACAAATGAACGATTTAACAGGGATATAAAGGTAGACAATAGTATAACATTGGTTCTTTTTAATAGTAGAAGTCTATATGCAAACTTTCAATCAATTAAGGAATATATAACACAGTTTAAACAACCATTCAATGTAATTGCTATATCAGAGGCTTGGATTACCCCTGGAAAAGAAGTAGAATTTGAAATAAATGGATATGAATTCCTACATCTACATAGGTTCAACAAAAAAGGAGGTGGGGTGGCACTTTACGTTGATAAAAACCTAAATTACAAAAGAGTGGGAAGAATGATGACAATTATTGATGGAGTGATGGAATGTATAACTGTGGAAATAACTATGGAAAAAAGAAAAAACCTACTTGTCAGTTGTATGTACAGAACACCAGGGTCAAAGATCGAGGTCTTTAAGAATACTATGGAAGAATTATTTACAAATCTAAACGAGAAAGGGATGTTTATTTGTGGAGACTTTAATATTGATTTATTGAATCCAAATCATAATAAGAGGACAGAGGAATTTATTGATTCCATGTATAGCATGGGGTTATTTCCTCTGATAACAAGACCGACCAGTACAACATCTCATTGTGCAACTCTGTTAGATAACATATTTACAAATATAATAGAAGTAAATATAATAGGTGGGTTATTAGTCAATGATATAAGCGACCATTTGCCAGTTTTTGTATCTTATAATTGTCACTATAAAGCTAATAGAGATAAATACAAAATTATCCAAAAAATAATAAGAACAGAGAAGACTTTAAACTGTCTTAAAAATGAACTCCTAAAGCAAGATTGGAATTCGGTATATGAGCAGAATGAAGTGAATAAAGCATACGACACATTCTTAAGAATATTTAATACATTACTTGATAAAAACTGTCCAGTGATTAAAAACAATAAGAAACACAACTATGCAGGAAAACCATGGATGACTAAAGGACTACAAAATGCCTGCAAAAAAAAGAACACCCTATATCGAGAATTCATAAAAAAGAGAACCATAGAAACTGAAAGAAAATATAAAGCTTACAAAAACAATCTAACCAATATAATCAGAACCTGTAAAAGAGAATATTTTATTAAAAAGCTGGAACAGAATAAAGATAACGCAAAAGGTATATGGAATGTATTAATCAGTATAATCAAAAATAAATCAAGGAACAATGATTACCCTAGGCACTTTATAGAAGGTACAAAAAGCATTAATAACATGAAAGAGGTAGTAAATGGGTTCAATGAATTCTTTGTAAATATAGGGCCAAAACGGGCAGAAGCAATAAAGGTTGACGGAATAGAAAAGGATATCTGTGATAATATTGAAAGAAATGGAAGCTCAATGTTTCTAAGAGCAGTGGAAGAGAAAGAGATTTATGACATTGTTAGAGGATTTAAGAATAAAAGCAGTACAGATTGGAATGATATTGATATGGTAACAGTGAAGAAGGTTATTGATGGTATTGTAAAACCACTAAAATATATTTTCAATTTGTCTTTTCAAAATGGGGTTTTCCCACAAAAAATGAAAATTGCAAAAGTTATTCCCATTTACAAAACAGGAGAAAAGCATAACTTATAGACCAGTGTCAATACTCTCCCAGTTTTCTAAGATACTAGAAAAACTCTTTATAAAAAGATTTGACAGTTTTGTGGACAAACATGAGTTGCTGACAAATAGTCAGTATGGGTTCAGGAACAACAGAGCAACAGCTTTGGCACTGATGGCCTTAATGGAAGAAATAACAGAATGTATGGACAATAAGAAGTATGCACTGGGAGTGTTTTTAGATTTAAAAAAAGCGTTTGACACTGTCAATCATTTTAATAAAGAAATTGGAAAATTATGGGTTTAGGGGATGGGTTTTAGACTGGATAAAAAGCTATTTAGGGAATAGGCAACAATTTGTGCAAATAAACGAGTATAAATCTAAATTGAGGGATATTGAATGTGGAGTACCTCAAGGATCAGTATTAGGTCCAAAAAT
>JBBJLR010063627.1:0-11259 GCA_037577145.1 Brachypetersius gabonensis
TTATTTAGTATCAGTAAGCTGTGCTCTGTCTAAACATGTGGGTAGAGAGAGTTATTTCAACCTTTCTTTTGTGGACGTGTCTTTGTTTTGGATCGCCGCATGCAGCTCATGCTAATGTGCACTGCTTATGCTAACAGTTTTTAAGCATTTTCCTTCGGGATCAGTAAAGTTTTCTGATTCTGATGATTTATTTCTCTTAGCTGCTGCCGTTTGCAGGGTCTGTGGCAGACACTCCCCATGGATTGTCTCAGTGTTTCTCTTGTTTTTCGTTTTGTCCTTCTTAAAACCCTGCATTTTTATTACTGTAAATAAAAGAGGTGAATATGGGTTTACCTTTATGTTTTCTTTAAGGGTGATGCATTAAACTGAGTTTAAAATGAAATTAAAGTGTTCAGGGAACATATTTGTGGGCACATTTAGGGTTTACACTATAAAAATAGGCATTTCTAGGCATTTGTTTTACAAAACAATGCGGTTTCTCACTATACGAATGCTTTCTTGGAACATAACTGTATTTGGATGGATGACCATACAAGCCTCGATTTGACTTGACTTGACAAGTAAAACAGGATTATTATCCAATAAAATTGAACATGACAATATTTTATCCACCTCTAACATTTCTCATATACTGTACTGGTTAGTCCATATGGAATGTGTTAGTTGTTGTTCAGGCTGCCCCTGGACTAAAAGCCACCTCTAAACACCTAGTGATCAATTGTAAAGTCAAGTTGGTACAGAACTAGTACAGAACTAGCAGCCAGTACAAAGACATATAAAAATTGGTGTTCCCTTTCCTTGGTTTTGGTTAGAACTCTTGCAGCATTTTGATTGAGCTGCAGCCACCTACTGGTCTTTTCGGGAGTAACGTTGAGGAGAGAGTTGCAACAGTCAACCCTGCAAGGATAAGTGGATATGTCTTCTTTGGACTTTAGCAATGTTTGTAAGGTGCCAAAATGAAACCCTTAACATACGTTCATTATAATGTATAAAATAATAATGATATTAATAATATCAACAAATGAACATGGGAGAAGTTACAAATTAAAAACAGTTGCTTTCTAAGGTCTTGTTCACTGCGCTAGCCTGCTTAAGAAGTGCAGTGTTTTAAACCCATATTTGTACTGTACAATTTACACTGAACTCCTGCAGTGCTAGAATGTAAATACCAATATTACCCCTTTATAGACTGTACTGTAATTCATGCACTGGAGCTTTCTTTGGCATGCGCTGTCTATTTCATTTGTATTGGCAAGTAAATACTGTAATAAATCAATATATTTTTTTGTAATAACGATACAGTAGAATTTACGGGTAATCACCAATAATTTCGTTTAGCAGCGTGTCTTATTCAGGTGCTTATGGAGGAGTTGTATTTTAGTGACCCACTGGTTAAAGCAGACACTGGACAGTGACTGAGTTCAACAGCCTCTTTTAATTCAATTTACAGTAATAAAAATACATGGCTTTAAGAAGACCACAACGAACAACAAGAGAAACACTCGAGATGCTCCACGGGAGAAATAACATTCTTGGATTGGCTATTTTTAAACCTCCCGCTAAACAGAGTCAGGGGTGGACTGGCAATCTGTGGAAAAGTCCAGAACACCCTTTCTTTCACGGCTGAGATGCAGACATCTGTGTGTTGCAGTGGGTTGGTGTTTGTGTGTCGTAGATTATTGATGGTGAAATATGCCGTCGGGGTGGACAATTTGCTCAAACCATGCTTGTCCTGCTCACACGTCTCTCCTCTCCTTTATTTGAGTGTCTCTGGAAAATTCTCACCAGGCTTCTGAACAATCAGTGCTGGCATTCCCTCACCCCCCAAAGGATGTGCGCCCTCTACACTTCTCATCTCAGTGTATACTAATGAATGCACCTTCATCGTCATAATCTTGAAAGTGGGAGATGATGCTAGTGTTATTGGTCTCATTCGAGGTGTTGAGGGGACTGCTAGTGCTTACAGATGGACGACTGCTCATGAAATCAACTCTTAAAATCACAAATGATTAAAAAAAAACGTGAATTATAAAACCATAGAATAAATAAAAATAATTCATTATGTTAAATAATTGAATGGCTTCTGGCACGCCTCATTAGGTGTCCTGTTCTAAACCTTTTCCCAGAGGGAAGGAGCTCTAAAAGAGGTATGAGAGATCGTTAGTAATATTAAAGGTCATTTGGTAGAGACAAGTATTATAAACTGAAGTGATTGCAGAAAACAATGGAGATGTCGATGGAAAAGCCCACACTATTGCCAGCCTCAACAAGACTCCAATGGCTGAGGAGCTCTTCAAGACAATAACAATCGCCTAGCGCCTGCAGTGCCACACCATCATGCACAAGAAAGCCCAGTAGAGGATCTACCTCCTGCAGTAGCTTAAGATGTCTCCATCACAGCCCAGTGCAATCAAACACGATCCACAAACTGAAATAGGTCTTTCATCAGGTCTGCAGAAAACACCATATGCATTTACATAATTTGGCTGATACTTTTATACAAAGCAGCATTTTTGTGTAGCACAGCTGCAGGGGAATGTCGTGTTAGAAGTCTTACCCAAGTGCTCTCTTTTTGGTGAAGTGTGGTGAGCTGCTCAGGCTGGGAACCAAACCAGGCCAGGAACCTGGAAAACAGCAATGTCCACCGCTAACCAACCACTACTGCTAATTTTCCCAACCTGCTTCCAAAATCAGGATTATATTAATCGGTAACTAGAACCATGCTTTACTGGAATGGACTTTTTCTTTTCACAAATGCAGATTTAGGTATGGATGTCTATGTCTGAGGTTAGTGGAGTGAGTAGTTCTCTAATGTAGGAGTTTTGCAGTGCTGTAGATGCACTGGTGACTATTCAGTCCTGGCAGAGACAAGAAGTCAAAACAGTGAATGAAAAGTAGGTATGATGTCTTCGTATTGTCAGCATCCTTGCAGCACAGTTCTGAATGTATTGCAGTCTCTGATGGTTCTTGTTAGGGATCCCATTGAGAATTGAATTGCAGTAAATCAGTCTGGAGCAGACGAAGGATTAAACCAGCTTTTCAGCATCTGATAGGGTAATAGTGAAAGGGAGTTTGGCAATATTTCTGAGATGGTGAAGGGAGATCTTACAGAGGTGTTTGATATGATGATGAGGAGAGTGGAATGTTGTGAAGAGAGAGTGGAATGCTGGCTATGGAGGATGCCTGGATCTGGTATGGGGTGCCAAACAAAATTGCTACAGTTTTGGGACAATTCACCTGGAGAATGTTCATCCACACCTTTATCTTCTCCAGACAGGCAATATTAATAGAGGGTGGTGTTAACGATTCTGGTAAAGAAGCTGCGAAAGAATGCATCAGTTTTCGTGTAAAGTTGTGTGTCATTGGCAAATCAGTTGAATACCATTTCATAATGACTAATGACAAGGCCAAGGGGGGGGCATTGTCTAAAATGTCCCAGCATTAGTCCCATCATTAGCTGCATTTAGAAGCTCATTTGTGACACTAACCAGAGCTGTGTCTGTGCTGTGAGTAGAGTTACATTTTTCAAAATAGTTGATGTATTTAAGGTGAGTGACAACTACATTTTCCAGAACTTTGGAGAGAAACGGTCTGATTATGGATGTTTTTGGAGCAGCCAGCCAGTCTGGAGGGAGTGTTTTAATACAGTGGTGATCAGAGAATTTATGGCAGAGGTGTTTGCTTTCATTAGGGCTGTAGAACAGGGGTCAAGGGCACAGGAGGAGGGTTTCATGCTCCTGATGATGCCTATAACCTCTTGATGTGAGACTTCTGTTAAGTAGTTAAGGGTCTGGGAGATCTCTGTGATTAGGGTGAGTGGAAGAGCCAGAAAGGACAGAAAAAATTGAGACAATTTTTTACTTTGAAAAAGCATAATATAAAGATAACATAAAAAAAGAACTTGATTTATCCAGAGGGTTATTCTTTTGGTATTTGCATCCACGTTGGAAAAGAAGAATCAAAGACAATTAAAAATAAATAATTATCAATGATAAATGATAAACAAAAGAGCAACGTAATTACAGAACATTCTTGTAACAAGATAAACTGTAACACTGACACTGCTGTGTGTGAGGTGTACCAGCCTATCAGTAGTGCAGAATGGTTTAAAGTGACTTAGTGTTTATGCAATGAGAATAAATATAGATGCAATAAAATAGTAGCAGATGGTGAGGGGATGCAATTAGCTTTCTATAACATTCAGTCAATTCACAGATGAAACAGTTGAGTTATATACAAATCTGATTCCAAACAGAATGGCATAAAAACATCAGAGAGTTATGAACGATTTCCTGTGGCGTTCAGTTCTGCATTTTGCGGCAATGAGTCTTTTGCTGTGTGTGCTTTGATGCCTATAAGGAAACTTGCATTGGGTTCTTCAGCATTCTCCTCTCAGACACATCAGGATCTCCAGTTTGACATCTAGAACCAAACAAGCTTTTTGATGAGCTTGCTCTGCCATCTCAGTCGCACACACAGCTGAGCCAGTCACCTGAGTATTAGGGGGATGGCGGCTCGGGATGAAGAACAGTATGAGTGAGTGTGTGTGTGTGCGAATGGGCACGGGCCACGAGGCAAACCAGTCTGAGATCACGCTTAACGAGATGAAGGCTGGGTTGCCTGGTGCTTGTGACGAGTCCAGCTGAATGATTTCTCTCAATGCTGAGTCGTGTGAATGTGCGGGATGAAAGTGTGCGGGATGAATCCTGGGTGAGGAGAGAGAGGAGACTCCAGTAAGACTGTGAAAAGAAATCATATCGCCGCGTGGAGCTCCGGAGGAAAGAGGTTCGTAGCGAAAACCAGAAACTGTATGGTCCAATGTTTCCTTCATTCTCTGTGTGCTTCCCACAGACCAACCTGAGGCCTCCGAAGTGGAAGAGACGAGCAGAGCCACGGAGACGCCGAGAGTTAAGAGACAGTACTTGTGTGTGAGGCTGAAGGCCTGTGAGTAGTAGTAGCAGCCGGAGGACGGTCCTCCACCAAGCAGAGGTTCACAAAGGGGCTGCAAGAGTTGGACAGTCCCGTACAGCGTGTGGCTGATTTGAGTTCTTGAAAAAGAAATAAAGACTTTCAGATATTTTCATTAACTCCCCAACTCATGCATCCTTTCACCCAGGCACCATAACAGCCTGCTGGCATCAGCTACCTTCACTGCACAACTATGTCAGTGCTCTTCTGTAGTCGCCGTGAGGGACTTGTGGTTTGAGAAGATGATTGATAGTGGAGAATAACTACTTGAAATTTCCAGGATTGTTTTAAAGGTTGTTTGAGCAAAACTGTGACTGTGTTTTTCTAAGGCGAAGCAGGGGGCAGAGGGAGAGGAGAGGGCAGTTCATGCTGACATGGGTGTTCGTATCAAGTACTATAATATTAGAGGATGTACACATTTTTAAGGAGAAGATAGTCAGAGATGAAGGATGGATTTCTACCACAGCTTCTATTAATATAATGGGACCAGTGAAGGAATCCAAATGGTTTGATAAATTGTATGCATGACAGAGTGGTGTTCAGTTTTACTAGCTGGTTGACAAAATAACTCAACATCATGCTGCTTTTGGAGAGATAAGCCTGCTGTTAGCTGTTAGCAGTGGATATGATGCACAAAGAAGAACCATTCAACAGAGACACCAACAAGCATTTCCATTTCCATTTCCATTTACGGCATTTATCAGACGCTTAAAAGCGACTTCCATTCCCTACCTACAGGGGACAGTCTCCCTGGAGCAACTTGGGGTTAAGGGTCTTGTTCAGGGACCCACCAAAGTTGGGAAAATCCATGCAAAATGAATAAATATCCAAAAGATTTACAAATAAGTGATGACAATAGCATACTCATCATTACATGCTATTGTAAACTATTGTAAACTTTAGAACTCGGATGGATAAATGTCAAACAGATCATGCCAGCATCTTCTCCTCTTGACTTGATCCGTGCAAAAAAACTGTGAATAATGTGTAATCCAATACAAATTCCCTGTATGTGCAAACATACTTGGCCAATAAAGACTGATTCTGGTTGTTTAATAATGTGTTGCTCTGGTTTCCCTTGGTTCCTCGCAGTGTTTGCTCCCCAGATGCATTTAAGGAGCTTGTTGCACTAATTACTAATTAGGGCTCTGGACATGAGTGTTGAGGGCTAGATAAATGTCCTTCAAACACCAAACCTCTTTTAAACCTCTTGTATCCCTGACTGCAAAACACTTGACCAAAAGTTCAGTCTATTGTGTTCTGCCAAAAATAATCTGAAGCGCAAAAATAGTCACATAGATATGCTCTACTCTGCTCCACTCTACTCCCACAGTGCTATGCTTTAATGCAAGTGGAAAACTCCTGAATGACTAGATCTGCATTCATGCTGTGATCCCACTGGAACACCCCTGCCGCCACCTCACTTTGACCCTTATAGAAGCCTTCTGATGTGATTCTACCTTCCATCTGCTTACTGGTTAATGAAACTGTCTCTTGCTGTGTGTATGGGAACAACTCTACAAAGCTTAAGTAAGAGAAAGCTACTGTATCGAGATAGAAATTCACTTAAGTATTACAGAATAAAGGCTAAACTTCCTTTAACATACATTATCTAAATTACCTAGCTCTTAGAGTAGAACATATAACCAAAATCTTTACTAGTAATAAAGAACTGTTCAGCAGTAGGACACCACAAGTTTGACCAAAGGTGTTCCCTACAGCCTTACAGTCTTAGTCCAAGAGATAACAATTGGCTTTGCTCTGTCTGGGTGTGGAGTATAGTTCTTCTTATCCCCATCACTTAGCACTATGTTACTAGTGCAAGTGTCTGTTACCTAGTAGTTAGTAGTTTGGATAAGGTGCAGTGGTTCTTAGTTTAAGATAAGGTAAACCTTCATTAGTCCCACAAGCGGGAAATTTTCTTTGTCACGGCAGAAAGTGGACAGTACAAAGTTAAGAGCTGCCAAAATGAACAAAACAATAGAACAGAATAGTTCTATTAGCAGATCTTTTAGGTTATGCAAGTTGAAAGGTGAGTCTTCCATGGATCAGATTGGTTTGTCCACAGATGCTTAGAATTTGGTGCTAAGAACTGGGAGGTCATGAAGGGATGTGCTTGTTTAGGTAGGTGGTACATGTCAAAGAAAACTCTTCTTCATAGCCAGGACCCAAGGTTTCCCAGCAGAATGTTGCCCAGAGCATCACACTGCCTCCGCTAGCATGCATTTTCCCCATGGTACACCCTGGTGCCTTATCTTCCTCAAGCCAGTTAGGCCTCGTTTACACTGCCAGTTAAATGTGACCCAATACAGATTTTTTTGCTCATATGTGACACAGATCGGATCTGTTCTATGACAGTGTAAACAGGAAAAAAACGCATGCATTCGGATATTATGAGATCGGTTTCAGGCCTCGTTCATAAGTGGAAATAAATCTGATATAAATCAGATATGTGCCGATGCGACTGTCGTGTAAACAGGCAGATCGGATTTTACTAGGCGTTGCGTTCTGTACGTCTTTAACATTAAGACGCTGACTATCAGGCACAGTGACGCGCTGCTGATCCCAAACAGATGCGCCAATGTGCGACAGCCCGCACCTGTAGCAGGCCACCAGAGAGCGACCCCTGAGGCGCTTCTACAAAAGCGAAATGTCGTGTAGTTGTAAGAGAGGAATGCGGACAAACGTTGACACTGAAAATCGAAAGTTGGCTCATTCTAAAATTTTGGACCCACTGCTCCTCGCTAAAGCCGCCACAATATTCTCCCCCCAGTCCTGATATCTCTCACGCACCCAGACGTTACTCTGAATGGTCGAGGCCATAATAACTGCAGCATATGCGCAGCTGCAATAATCGCCCTTTCCTTCTTCTCCGCCTCAAAATCATGGTATTATTTGGCGGATTTTGCACATCGCAGAGCCAGCATTAAGCACATTTCGCGTTCGTCCATCTTGACTACTGTGTGGTGTAACAACCCCCCTTTACTATAGCAAGTGTAAAAGAGCGAATCAGAAATGGGTCACAATTAAAAAAACGTGTAAACAGAAGGTAAAAAAAATCGGATAAGGGCAACAAATCAGAATTGAGCATCAAGACCTGCAGCGTAAACGAGGCCTTACATGCCCCCAACTGTCTACATAATGCAAAAGAAAATGTTTTATCAGACTAAGCCATCTTTGCTTCATGGAATATTTCCAATGCTCAAGTCTCCATTGTAGGCACATTCTGTGGGTGACAGGGGTCAGCATGGACAGTCTGGAAATCCCCTACAAGATCTATTGTATTGGAGATGCTCTGACTCTCAGTCAGTCAGATCCTTACACTTGCCCATTTGTCGATACATCAACCTGGCTGCTTGCTTGCTGCCCAGTACTCCTACCCCATGACAGGCGCCAGTGTAACAATATAATCAATGTTATGCTTGAAGTATATGTTCCTGGTAGGCCTCTTAGATCTGCAGGAGCTGGACAGCTAGTGGTGAAAAGATCTGAAACTAGACCTGGTGAAATGGCATTTAGTCACTATGCAGCTCGCTGCTGGAACAAGCTGCCCATTACTATCAGATCTGCACCAACTTTAAAAAGCTGCTAAAAACAGCACTATTCTCCTCTGCCTTCTCTTAAATATTTGCACTTTTACTGCACTTTTAATGCTCTTTTATGCATTCTTTTACCTTCTTTTATCCCTTTCATTATATTTATCTTTATTATATCTTCTATTCTGTAAAGCGAATTGAATGATCGTCTGTGTATGATAATGCGCTATAAAAATAAAGTTGAACTTCATATATTATATACTTCACTTGTCACTGATTTTAATATTGTGGCTGTTTGGTGAATAGATATGATGCATAAAAGGGTCTTTGAACCATCTCAGCACATATATTACATGTCAGGATGAGGAATACTATGTTGTACAAGTACAAAGAACATCTGAACTCTTTGTACTGTGTTATTAAAACCCCCATTTACTGCTGATGAAAATGTCCTGTCTCATGGGGTAGTCACTACTACAGTGATGTATAATAACAATTAGAGGGCAGGTTTGTATTTGGAGAACAAGATTAGACTAAATATACATTCATCTAGCTGGCAGTAATAATGTGTCTCAAACTCCCGCACACTCCTGGGCTTACAAAGCTATTTTGCACGGTTGTTGTCCTGAGAGAGATTAACAGAGTAATGAAGTTCCAGATTTGCACTAGAACTAAAGTTCTTCCCTTCAGTCACTGTTGGGTTTGAGGACGTGATGTAAAGCAGACCACACCAGAAACTCTTCCAAACACTTCAAATCACTTCACTTCTACCAGGCTCGTCATAGTTCCAATTTTCCATTCCCTTTTGGGAGTGCCTTTCAAACATCTGTTATTGCTTTTCACTAGCACCATTTATCACAACCCTGAATAAGACTGTACCTTTTTATGTTAATGTGAGGTTTAGGGACATCTTGTCAAATTTTTCATTGAATTTCTGGACCTTAGGATTTTTCCTTGCACTTACATCCATCTCTCTCTCAGCCCTTCCACGGCCAATAAACAAATCTTTTTTGTGGTGTTTTTAAGGCATATATTAGGACCAGAAGTGGAATTGTGATCATGAAAAAACATTTTCCTAGAATCCTCACTGCTGGTTATGATTTCAGTACCTGAAGGAGATGGCCACATGAAAGTGAACCCGTTCTGTCGTATGTGAACAGCACAAAATGATTCCTCTGCATTTAACCCATTCACCAAGTGAAGCAGCAGGCAGCCAGGAACACAGCACCCGGGGAGCAGTGTGTGGGGGCGGTATCTTGCTCAAGGGTGCCTCAGATGTGCACATCGCTGGTTGCTTTTAATGATGAATATAATGTCTGTGAGCAGAGAGACCCCATAACCTTAGCTGTCCTCACGATTCTCTGTGGGGTCATGCAATCCAAAATTGAAGAATTGCCATCTCACAGTGTACCGTACTTTCCTCTATAGAACGTGGTGTGGATTGGGGGGCGGGGCACTCTCCACAGGAAGTAGAGATGCTGTTGATGCTTCTTGTTGATGGAGCTTTGTGATATTCTCTGTAATGTGGAGAGGTTGTTGGTTCTGCACCAGTCTGTTAGCTGTTGCACCTCCTCTCTGTAACCAAAGTCTACATAAGTCCTAAACATGTTGAGGCAGGATAGAAACGAAAGAGGGAGTGCAAGAGAAACACAAGGGGAACAATACAATACCTCTCACGACAAAACAACCTACAGTGCATGGAGCCGTCACAGGACTAGGTGAATGGATACTGTATTAAGACGTATTGAATTTGAGCAGCAGAGTAGATAAATAATACAAAATTGCAAAGACTGAGGAAGACATCAAGAAATAACTGTAGATGTAGTAGGGTCCCGCGGTGATTGACAAGTCTTATACACATGTGAGCAAAGATTTGGTATGAAAGTCAACTGATTGTCTGGCTGAGGGCGAGAGACACAGCAGACAGCAGCGAGAGTTCTAGAGAGACGATGATTATTAACAGAAAGTTCAACACAAAACCAGCTCAGAAATGTAGGAGCTTCACCGCGTGTGAGCTCGAGTCGTCGGTTCGCTCCTGGATGGAATACAAACGAGAGAAAGAGGGAAAGGAAATAAGCAGCTAGCGAGCGTGAAACTTGAAGACTTTCCTCTCCACCTTGCTTCCCCTCTGCTTGCTGTAGGAGCAGACTCTCTGTAGTCCTGAGGGTTCCACCTAGGCAAGACTTTCTCACAGGAAGAGTCACAAGCACACTCAAACCAGACAAGTGCTTTCTCACCATACAGCAATGTGATACTTCACTTTCCCTCCAGCAAACATACAAGAAACCCAAAACACTGATGTATACGATTGGTGTGTCTCTCAGGCACGGCCAGGGTTTAAACCCTCACACAGCCAATCACAGGGCACTGTTACTTAAACCTTTAACTTAAAACAGTTGAGCATGATCATTAGGTACCTCCTTCTCCTGGGGCTCGCTAAGCGTTCACCTGGCACCTAATGATCACACACACACACACACACACACACTCAAACTGAAATCAAACCAAACCCCTGTGGATCCTGCAAAGAACATAACATTAATTAACTTAACGACAGCCACCCTGAGACAAAACACTGATCCCACACTTATGCACTGAAGTGTTAAACTCAGGGAGGCTGCTGTGACTTACCCCTATTTTCCACTGGATGCGTGTCCGCTGCAGTGAGACGGCGCTGTATTTCCATTCCGTTCGAGGCCATGCGCCAATTCGCACTGGATGCGTTTGTGGACCGTATCTGATCCGGCGCGCCGCT
>JBBJLR010063648.1:0-11259 GCA_037577145.1 Brachypetersius gabonensis
AGGGATTACTTTTAAATGACAGTAATAAGTAATCTGTAATGTATTACAGTTTGGAAGTAACTTGCACAACACTGCTCTTGATTGAGTAGGACTGGTATCACCTTTGCTATGTTCGCTTCGCAGATGCAGTTCTAAACCTAAGAATCAACATTTGGACACTTAAAATGTTTGCAAAAAATGTTACGTAGCATTTCCTCCTAAAAGTCAATGATTGAATATGTATTTTTTAAAAGTTTAGTTTAAAAATGCATTTTCCCCCATTGACATTGAAATGTAGACTGGTAACTCTAGACCTGGCCTCCCAGCCCACACTTCACCTCTTTCTACCAAGGGAAAGACCATTCAGGAAGCTGAAGTCACATCCTCGAATTGAGAACAGAGAGATAACCAATTCCAGCATTCTGAGCGCCGGCTGTTTCCTGCCTCCCAGTGTGTGTGTGCATGCCCGCTGTGTTCATTTGAAGAGACAATGCTAATGAGTGTGTGCGCGTGTGTGTTTTTCTTTTTCCCAGTTTTCTACCAAATTTAGTCGTCTCCATTTCCACCCACTGGTTAGGTTCAGGGAGGGTGAAGGTTAATGCAGCATTATTGGGCAGCTTAACATGCTTGGAGGAGAGTGCTGACCGCCAATTCTGTTACATGATCTAACCGATGCCCATGCTGGCTAGTGTCACGCTGAGTCATGGAGGGCAGGACCCATGAAACCCACCCAGAAAGAGACTAATTGTGACCAATTGGGTTGTCTTCGACTTCACGCCGTGGATAACCGTTGCACCACTTGGAAACAAACCTGTGATTTCCTGATGATGGGGCCAATGCATTTTGGAAGCCCTTGAGTGTGTTTTTTTCTTGAAAAGTAAAGTGAGGCTGGGACAGAGAGATAAAGGAACAAATTTAAAGAGCAAAGACAAATATAAACTGTATACCGGTACCACCATTACCCAACAAAGAGAGCGTGTAACTGTGTTTTAGGGGTATAAACCATGAAAACAAATGCATGCCAATTAATTATTTTGAACATTTGGCAATTATAGTTATAATGTGCAAGATTTTTGCAGTATATTTGTCATCTTGAGATCTCGCTGTTTTGTACCTCTGGAGAACATGTGTATGTGTGTTAGTGACAAAGAGAGAGTGGAATGTTTGGGTTCTGGGGGGAGGTTGCAACTATGGAGGTCTCCTTTGTATGTATTTTTAGCTCTGACACAGCCCTGTGGTATATCATCAGTATGGCTGGTATATGGTGGAGAGGGAAGCCCATGGGACTCTAGCAAAGTCATTAACCATCCTGAATTGTAATTAAAGAATATTTCAGAACAGGACTGAAACTTTTCAGCATTTTGGTTTATATACTCAATACAAAACAAAAGACAAGAACAGCAGCTATGACCGAAAGCTAGAAATAGGGAAATCGGGGAGCATTTTCCTAGAATGAAGGATGAAGTAATACACATATTGCTGGGAACAAAAATCTGTGTCTCCATTTTTAGTTATAGAAATGCTCAAAGTGTTGGTCCTGTGGTTAGGAGAGAGAGTGAATGAGTTCAGTCATTAGCCATGCTTTGGGAAGATTGACTTTGCTCTGAATGGGTAGTATGGCCCTCCTTCTGACTAATTTACCCTACATTATACTAGGCAACCCAGTGTCGGTTACCTGACAAAACACAATTTTTGCAGTTAGTGCTCTCCAGTATTGAGCTGTTCAGTGTTTAAAAATGCTAAAAAAAAAAATGGTGGTGGTGCTTCAAGAAAGCAGTGAAAGAAATTACCTAGTGAACTGGTATAAGAACAACTTTTATTTACTTACTTTGTATTTTGAGACAAAATTTCCCTTTGACTGTAAAGTTCCTTTTTTGGCGCTTTTGTTACAAAAGTGACGATATGCTTTTCTGATTGAGGACTGACAGGATGCATCCTCATGTGAATTCTAAAGCAGCGGAATCAATATGACAGTTTGCCTAAACATGGCCAGATATTCAATGTTTTTTTTTTTTCATTTCCCTATTCCACATGAATAATTGGTCAAATCGATACTTTTTGCAGCTCTAGTTCAGAATGATGGGAAATAGCTCAAACATGTTTAAAGATAACAGCATGGCAAACGGTGTCGGAAACCATATAAGTAAGATATTTGAGATGAATTTGAGGCTACTCACTGGAGTTGGAGGCATATGTGTGATTTAGACATTCAGTTTGCACAATGCTACTAACCGTGAGGTAGTAGGTTTCCATGACTTGTTTGCTACATTATCCTCATATCTCTATGTTTAACCAGACTATAGGGACCAACCACGTCTTGAGTACATTTGGGCTAAGGGAGAGAAACTGTTTACATGTGGCCTTGTATTGCAGCTATTGCAACTTCAGCCCATCAGTCCATTTACAGGCCCATCTTCAGGAGAGCTCCGGAGTAAGTTGTAAAACAGGTCATTTGTGCCCCAAGGGCACTGAGAAAATTCTTTAGCGCAGATGCCTCTAATGGATTTAATCTGTGTTCTCGGTTTGTGCAGGATTCCGTGAACGCCTTGGCTCTTGACCTGAATCACCCTGCACTGAGGAAGAACAAAAACATCGATGCCTTCTTGAACAGATGTAAGTCCCCATTAACAGGTCATATGCAAAACATCTGAAGCCTGAAGCACTATTTACAGGTGAAAAAAATCGGGGTTTAAAACTGGTTCTCGTCAGTTGCAAACATGTAAATTGTAAATTCGATCCTTAATATAAAGAGCTACTTTATATATTTTTTCAAACTGTTATCAGAAGCACACTGCTTTAGGCCAAAATTGGTTTAAACACCTGGAAGTGTTTGAGTCCAGACATCACTACAAGAGGACAATAACACTAGCAGTATTCCCAAGGTAGTACTTAGTCAGTAGTTCCTTGCCTTTTTGCAAGAATACTGGCAACATTTAGGCATGTTTCTATTTACCATTTCAAAAATGTACATTTGTTAAAAGAAGAAAATAGCTTAGTTATGACTTCTGGCACCTATACTGATAGTGTTTCTCTAGAATATGCTCTTATCTCTTTGGCTTCATAATGGCTTGTTCATGATGTCTCTGACTGTATCCATCCTTCTTGTTCCTGGCCATCCTCATCCTTGGTTACTGTTAACTGTTGTAAGAATAATTGTCTTCTCTAACAAAATAGTTCTTCAAGTTTATCTGTGCTTCAACTGCTAGGTGAAGCTAGATTTGATTAAGGATCTATTCGTCATCAGTATCTTTTCTGTGCTGTTTTTGTTACCGAGCATTTCTTTCACATTTACATTTATCCAGAGCAACGTAAGTAGTCCACATCTGTTCCTTAAACCTGTGAAGTTATACTTAAATCATCATTTGAAAATCACAGAAAAGAACAGATCTGGTCTTTATTTGATCTTAATTATTACATGTTAATTTTTTTCAAATTCCTTCATCCTGGCTCTGAAGAGTGTTGTTATTTGCTGCTGGACTGTTGTTGACTGCTGGATCCTTTGTGTTTAAGAATAGATATAAGGAGACAAAGGCTGGCTGCTCCTGCTATCACTATCAATGATTAAGTTCTCACTAAATGTTGGTTTTCTTTGTGTTTCACTGATTTTCTGCCATGATGATCATAGTTCACACAATATTTTCCACTCACCAGTCTTCAATAGTTTAACCAAACTATCTTCAGAATCTTGAAATATTTCTGTTTGTGTTCTCGATTTCTGTGTTTTCCATCCACCTGTGTTGAACATTTGTTGGTTTTATGACTTGTTCGTTGACATTGATCTTACAGGACTTCTGAAAAACAATCCTTTCTTTTCTCCGTCTTAATCTATTCCTCTGTTTTTCCATGTTTGATGCTATTTTGATATCTTTAGAGAGGGTGTGTGCTACTGGTCCTTGTCATTCCTGTCCTCCACTAAAGTTCATTGTTTAGTTTTATTAAAAGATCTTTGTCCTTCATTTGTGTTCCTCTTCCCTTTTTTCGCCACTGTATCTTTTGTCATCCGCTTTGTTTTTGTTCTACTTTTTATTCTTCCCTGTTTTTCTCTAAGCCGTGCAATGCACTGACACATCTGTTTGAACTGCACCTAACACAGCTTCACTGTACAGTTCTGCAACCCTACTTGGAGAGACCATATGCTGGATATGGTGCAGTGTGATACCATTCAGCAGCCCCTTGGTTCCTATTCCTGGTTCCATTAATAGTTCATCTGGTTCTGTCCAGTTCTGTCCAGCATCTGATTCCTGATATATTATTTGAAGACAGGTGGAATGTGCATTGAAAGTTGATCTTTTTCACAGTTATGCCAAACAAAGCTACCCCAAGACTTTGGATTAAAATGTTAAGACCTCAGTATGATAAGTAGTGGAGAAGGTGTGAGATTTCATTGTGATTTGTTGTGCAGATGAAAAGGCCATTGGCCGTCTGCGGGAGCTTCAGGTGAGGCTTGATGATTTCGACCGAATAAAGCTGATCGGCAGAGGAGCCTATGGAGCAGTGCAGCTGGTAAGTGACTGCTCAAGTGTGTGTTTGTGTGTGTGTGTGTGTGTGTGTGAGAGAGAGAGAGAGTGTGTGTGTGTGTGTGTGTAACAGGAGTGCCTCCCTCCCAACAACACACTGTCCGTCCTCAGGCATTGACTTTTTGTCTTTGCTACGTCAAAGCTTGTAATGCTTATACATGTTAGTACATGCCTAAAGAGCAAAGATCCCAGAAAGGAGTGTGTTGGACTGATCTTGGGAGGGTGTTGTGTAATCTTGCAGACGCCAGGATATAATTTAGGCCTCTGTGGTACTATATGTGTTCCTTGTCTGTTACAATACAATATAGTGAGACTGTACGTTCCATTTCAAGAAACACTGGTTGTTGTACCTAAAAATAAAATACCAAAGCTTGCTGTCCATAAATACATTTCTAACTATTTTAAGCTGATTATTTCAACACCAGAACATGAAATTACACATAAACTATTTGGACTGTATTTGTAGATGAAAAATTATGCATAGCTGCCTTAGAGCTCGTAGGTTGAACAATTGGATTTATATTCATACTACAGCAGGAGATATTTTGATGACCACTGCCATGTTCGTAAAACTGTGTGTGTGTGTTTGTGTCTGTAGGTCCGGCACAAGGTGTCCAAACAAGTGTATGCCATGAAGCAGCTGAGTAAGTTTGAGATGATCAAGCGCTCTGACTCAGCTTTCTTCTGGGAGGAGCGCAACATCATGGCCTTCTCCAACAGCCCTTGGGTTGTACAGGTAGGACATTAATGCATTTAATTTTCTTACTCCAGTTTTGCAACACACAATCCTTGTTTGTCTTGAATATTAAATAAATTACTCTTTACAGAGCAAGCTATAGAATGCAGAGGATGCATAATCCAGTTGGTGCAGAACTAGAGTGCCGGATCAGATTTCACAAACCTTTTGATCAGTTATTTTTCTTATGAAAATGATTTTTTTTTTTTTGCAAAGTTTTTTTTTTTTAATGTCCGTACACATTTATTTTCTTTTTTCTTTGAAGTTTTTACTTTGTACACAGTAAAATATTCTCTTTTCTCTACTTTGTTTTGCAAGATACTATGTACTAAACGCTACATTTTTCCATATGAAAGACTTTCCCAAATAAATCACAAAATGCCTTCTCTTAGTACAGAATATCCGATCGTAGTTTAACATGTGTTTTAATTTTAATTAATCTGTTTAGGAGCGTTTGTGAATTCTTTACATGTTAAATTGAATCATAAAGTGCCTGTAAATAGAAGCGTTCAAATACAAAAGTTCAGTGAGTGTCGTGTTGGAAAAACTTTAATTTAATAGATTTAAACATTTGGATGTTAAAAACAATATGAGCATTTGCAAAGAAACCAAAATGTCCTATCAAAAGTATTAAAACTGTTATAATTAATTATAATAATATTAATAACTGTTAATTATAATAACTGTTACTAACTAGCTGTGTTGCCTCTTCCTGCAGCTGTGCTCTGCGTTCCAAGACGAGCGTCACCTGTACCTGGTGATGGAGTTCATGCCAGGCGGAGACCTGGTGACCCTAACCATGAACTACGACATGCCGGAGAAGTGGGCACGCTTCTACACGGCAGAGGTGGTCCTGGCACTGGATGCCATTCATTCCATGGGCTTCATTCACAGAGACATCAAACCTGACAACATGCTGCTGGACCGTAATGGCCACTTGAAACTTGCTGACTTTGGCACCTGTATGAAAATGGACAAGGTGAGGGTGTTTATGGGCTTATTCAAGGACATATGTACACTACTGGTCAAAAGTTTAATCATTTTTATTATATTTTACATATATACATAAATATTCTAAACTTGACACCAAGAGGTATTTTTTATCGCAGGAATAAGAATTTTCTGTACTGTAATTATCAAGTTAGCTGCCCTGAGATTTGATCACCACTCAAGGCATTTGGGATAATTATTTCATAGAGTTTTATATTTAATAGAGTTTTATAAGTTGTCTTAGTAATCTTTATATCTTTTCTGCACACATTTAAAATTTTAAATGAAGTAGGCTGCTATTTCTGCCATCTTGTGGAGAGCAGGGTAATTGCACCTTCGATTAAGGTCTGCAGTTGCTGCTCATTTACTGTACTAAATGTCCAGTAACACATGACATTTGTTTGGAATTGCAGTCTGGAATGGTCCGCTGTGACACCGCTGTAGGGACTCCTGACTACATTTCCCCAGAGGTACTGATGTCACAAGGTGGGACAGGTTACTACGGACGTGAGTGTGATTGGTGGTCTGTGGGGGTCTTCATCTATGAGCTACTGGTTGGTGAGTACTAGATTGTGTGCTGTTCTAGTTTATATACATAAATGCTATAAGACAAAGTTATTATATATTTGCCATTGCCTTCTGCAAGGTGACACTCCATTTTATGCGGAGTCGCTGGTGGGCACTTATGGAAAGATCATGGATCACAAAAACAGCCTTAACTTCCCTGATGACATAAAAATGTCCAAAGAAGCCAAAGCCCTGATCTGTGCCTTCCTGACTGACAGGTGAGAGAGGGTGACTGTGGGAAATGAATGGGTCATTTGTAGTAGACAGCATAGCATGCACTCACAGTTGAATTAATGGCTTCATCTAGTGATGAGCAGAAAATTGAGGGGGTGGTACTTAATTTACCGATAAATTTAAAAAAAGAAGTTTAGTTTGATACTGAAATTATGAATCAGATGTTAATACTATGACTGATGTCAAAGCCAACAACTTGTCCTGTGCAAGCTGTGAAGCACGCACAGAAGCGTTGTTTAGTCGTCAGTGATGTTCATACTTTACTGACTTTCATTTCTAATTGTGTTTGTTTATTATGTTTTGGTTTTGACTTCAATAAACAGAATTACACAATTGCACACTCCTTTTTCTACTTGCAAAAAGGATGTTTGAGTTCTTGACTTTAAATCTAAGAGCTTAGTAGCCAGTTTCAGATCTGGAGACAGATTAGTGATGATATACGATTTAAACCAAGCTATATTTGTTCTTAGTTTAGTGTCTCACCCGCCGTTTCAGTTCCTCACCTCCCACTTGTACTATTGTGTAGTTCCTCACTCTTTTTAGTCCTCTATCTCACTTTTGATTTGTTTCTCACTTTTTTTCCCTCACTTGCGTTCATTCATTGACTCCTTTAGCTCACTCTCTGTTGTTCATTTCCTCACACTTTTCACTCACTGTGGCTGACTCACTCTTTTTCAGCTCTTACTCTCTTCACATATCGATGTCACTGGTTAATTTTCTCACTCTTTTCATTCACTTCTTTAACACACACGCTCTTGTTCAGTTACTCACACTATTCACACATTCACTCCTCTTACAATACTCATTATTTTCACTCACTCCTCTCACTCTCTCTCTCTCTCTCTCTCTCTCTCTCTCTCTCAATTTTTCACTCTTTACTTGCTCATTTCTCTCACTTACACACTCATTCAGTTTCTCATTCTTTTCAATAACTCTTCTTGGTAGCTCTCACATTCTCATTTGATTCTTACTTTTTATTCGCTCACTCCTCTTGCTCATCAACTGCTCTCGTGCTCTCATTTTACTTCATTCATTCACTCACCCCTCAGACCTCATGTGCTCCCATTCAGTTGTTCGCTGCTCTCAGTTAATTTGTGTTCAGAATAGCCTTATTGGAATGACCGTACTCACTTACACATTTCTTCTCTCTCTGTAACCCACACAAACACCCACACACCCACCAGAACATACCAAAAAGTACTATCCTCTCTTTAGTTTTTGACTGCAGCTGGAATGTCCCACACGTGGCAGCTCAAAGTCTGCTGTGCCCCTCAAGGCTAAGGAAGGGAGGGCAGCTGTGTGTGTGTTTGCATGCATGTGTGTGAGTGAGTGTGTGTTTGTCTGGGGGTTCTTGAGTTCTGTGACTCCTCTTTCACATTGCATTGCTCCTCTCTCACTCTCTTCTCTCTTTACAAACACTCACACAGACACACACAGCTGGATACACCTAGCGCACACACATACTCTGTTGAATGGTCTAGTTTGTGTGGAAGCTGTGTGTGTATGCAGGGGTTGTGCTGAGCGTGTTTGGTTTTGCTCTGCGGCTGTGCGTGTGTGTGTTGATCAGTGTTTTGGTATGTTCAGGGAGGTGAGGCTGGGCCGGACAGGAGTGGAGGAAATCAAATCTCATCCCTTCTTCAAAAACGACCAGTGGACCTTCGACACCATACGAGACAGTAAGCATCCAGTCTGTGTGTGTGTTCCTGCGTTTGTTTGCCATGCACCCCAACAGTCCTTAGCACTGCACTGTATTTTGCTGGTGATGGAGTGATAAAGTAATCAAGTTTCTACATGACATGCTGTCTATTACAGCATGCTTTAAACTGCAGTGTGCATTTAAAAACCTGTGTCCAGGACATTTTTTGTCTTTGTAATTTTTGATATGTTTTTTTCTGAATGCGCACGCACACGCACGCACACACACACACACACACACACACACACACACACACACACACACACACACACACACAGAAACAAACATACAGGCACACATAAATACATTATGTATACTGACTTGATCAAATGTGTCATTTGACCACAAAAAATATTGCTAAAAGTTGGTCAAATGAATGGCAAAAGTGTTGATGTATTATGAATGATTCATGTGGAAATTGAGGTTGGCACTATGACAGTATTTACTGTTATGGTGGAAGAGTATTCTTTTCTATCATGCATATCATCTGTACTTAAATAACACTGATCAACTGCATGTTGCAGTACAGAGATTGTATAAATAGTCTGGTTTAACTGAAATTAGTACAGTGGTGTGTGGAGCTCTGAATACATCACTGTATTCAAGGCTTTGTTTGCGTTTAAACGTCTGTTCCAACTTACCAAATGACTTACTGTGATGCACATCATGAATTAAGAAATAGTCTAATTATATTACATACACAAATTATATATTTTTTTTAGTACAGTTTAGTTCAGTGAAAGCTTCAACTGGTTGACAGCACAGTGTGATAGAAATTTTCATAGACTTGAATAGCATGGCGTTTTGGTTAAGAAAACTCTGTGCTCATATGGTACCCAGCCTATAGTATTGTACACATTGTGCAGTTTGGGCAATATTGTTGTTAGTGTTGATTTATACAAATCTTTCCAGATGTTTTGTGTGCTGTTGCTGTGTGTTCTTCATCTAGACCGTTGTGTTCATTTTTGGATACGGGTGGAACTTAGTGGCAAACTTGTGGCAAACGCAAAGCTACTAATGAGAGGACTGATTCAAAACCACCAGCAGCCACTTTTTCTCCATGTCTCTCTTTCTCTCTCTCTCTCTCTCTCTCTCTTACACACACACACTTTCACTCTCTCTCTTTTTCTCTCCCTCTGTTTAGCCAAGAGCAAAAAACAAACTCTACTAAGTGGTGTTTGCTATCTTGGTCTTCACTTCGCAATCTGGTTCTGATTTCCCTCTGCATGAGCTGTTTTTAGTCAGACCCAGTCAGTCTCGGCTAGAATGGGCTCTCATTAAAGAGCGAAGGCCCGTCTTGGCTGCCAGTTAGTAGTAGAGCTTGCCTTTTCAGTGTATGTGTGCAAGTGAGAATGCATGCCTTAGGTGCAAGCTGTTAAACCGAAGGAAACCAACAGTAAGCAAATTCTAACTGAATGCACAGTGACATCTCTGCCTGGTCATTACTTTTATTAATATTGTGCAGTTTTCGGGTAGACTGTGTTGTCTGTGTACCTGTGCGTGTGTGTGTGCCAGTGTGTGTGTGTGCCAGTGTGTGTGTGTGCGTGTGCAAGTGCATGAGCCAGGCCAGTAGGTAGAAAGAGGGAGCAGTGGCCAGCTTGGCAAATTTTGGACGCCACTCCTCCCTTCAACTACAGTGTCTGCTTTGTGTGTCACACACTGAGCCTTTCAGAGAATGATACATACATACTCACACACATATACTCACACTCAAGAAAAAGGGAGGTCTTTGCAGGTTTATATTATTTCTCTCTCTCTCTCTCTCTCTCTCTCTCTCTCTCTCTCTCTCTCTCTCTCGCGCGCTCTCTCTCTCTCTCTCTCAGCCATGGCTCCAGTGGTGCCAGAGTTGAACAGTGAAATTGACACGAGTCATTTTGATGACATTGAGGATGAGAAAGGAGACACAGAGACTTTCCCTCCCCCTCGAGCCTTTGTAGGAAACCAGCTACCTTTTGTGGGCTTTACCTACTTCAGGGAGAATCAGTAAGTCTGTATGTATGTATTTATGTGTTTGTATGAGTGTATGTGTTTGGGCTCTTCTATATGGAAAAAACACCAGTATTGCTACACTGACATTTCTATTAGCCTCACAAAATATTTAAGCCCCTGTTTATCTATTTTCAGAATTATCTTCGTATTGTAAATATCTGTACTTATTTGTAATAAATTCATTATCAGTGTTTGGCTCAGATGTGGATGTTTGGCTCAGTTTAATTCTTTAAATTAATTCTAGTTTAAATGTAGAAGCAAAATAAGAAAATCAATCAGACTCATTTATCTCCTTATCTGATCCACCCCAAAATGTGTAAAACTGTATGTTACAAATAAAAACTGGAAAAATACAACGATACTTAATAGCCACTTTAAAATTGTATTAGTATTTCTATATTTCATAAATATAACATGGTAAAAGCTTATTGTCCTGGTTAACTTCATGTTAATCACCAGCTTTTGTTGTGTGTGTGTGTGTATGTTGTGTGTATGTTGTGTGTATGTTGTGTGTATGTTGTGTGTATGTTGTGTGTATGTTGTGTGTATGT
>JBBJLR010063679.1:0-11257 GCA_037577145.1 Brachypetersius gabonensis
GAATGATTCATACGTAGGTCACTGTGTGTCTTAACCAACAGAAGCATTCCTCTGAAACTGGTCCGGTTCAGGGACTGAGAGAGTTTTTGAAAATCCTTCAGGAAGCCTGGAGAACTGTTCCTTAAGACCACATTAAAATACAAGAGAATCTGGATCTCTGGAGGGAAAATGTGAGTCCATAGATGATCATAAAGAATCTCCTTTGTTTTTCTACAGTGACTCGATTTGCTTTGGTAGTAAAATCCATGACGAGAACAAAAAAAAGGCAGGATTGCTCCTTAATTGGATTTGTAACGGAGGAAAGCTGCAGCTGGAGTGTCCGGCGGCGATGTTGGCCCTGGCTGGAGAGCGTGGATCGAAGTTGTTCGGAGGGGAAGTCTCTAGTCATGTATGGTCGCTGCAGTTTGAGCGGCGCTCCCCAGGGCGGATCGGTTTTCCCGGCTGAGCTCTCGGGGCCTAATGGTGCGTGTGGACGGGCTCCAGCCAAGCGGGCTCTGATGTTCATCAAGGTCAGGGAACATCCAGGCAGCTGCTCATAAATTCACACAGCAACTCAAAGCCCCGGGCGGAGCGAGCGGACGTCCCAGCCCCACCATTATTAGTCTGGATTAAAGTTAACAAACAGCGTGGGAGGGTGGGAATGGGGCGGGTGGTGAGGGGTATCACATTTGGCAAGCCTGTGTAATGAAAATGGCTCGGGTTTGTTTTCCCCGTGTTGATTTTCTGTCTCTCTGTGAGGTGGTGTTTCACAGCCTCCAGACTTTAGTGCGTGTGTGTCGTCCCCTGCTGTGTCCTCGGCCCCGAGAGAGTAACTTTAGCATTTAATGAGAAATTTGGCATCATTACTCACAGATAGAAACCTGACACTGTTTGAGCGAAATGCCCCGCATCGTTATCCGACCTACAGACCTACAGATACAGTATTTACATTTTCACATTTCAGATTTGTATCTTTAGTAGCTTTCATACAGTGGTCAAAAAGAGATCAATGTGTGAGCATTATTATGGCATTGCAGCTGATCCAACTGTACCGAGGAACTAAAAAGAGCTAGAAATTGCAAGTGGCAATCACTGGAGTCCAAGCATAGGTGACACCATTAGCAACAGCTTTTAATATTAAGAATAGCTTGGTGAAGAATTAATACATACTGGACCCAGATGTGGGAACATTGACCAAAAATATTATCCAGATTAGATTACTTTGGAGCTTGTAGCTGCTAACATTGCTAACACAAAATAAATAGTCACCAAAATTGTTCACTCAAAACATCGCCAAAACTTGTAGTTGTAGTTCGTTTGTAGCCCTGAGGCTGTGAACGTTACGCTGGTCGTGTTGTTGAAGCTCCTTTACTGTGCTGAAGGACTTCAGGCCAGATAACGGTGTATTATCAAGGTTAAGGAGACTTTACTGTCTCTGTGAACACGTGCAGAGTGTGATGAGACGCTTCTCCACGGACCTCAGAGCGACATGCAGCAACAATAAATAACCATACAGCAAAAAACAAAAATGATGAAGATCAGTTTCTGCATTATCATCATTATCTTGGATGTGATAATAATATAATGAAAATCTAATTTAGTGAAGCCGCCTACTGTGAGCTGCAAAAACGAATAACAGGCATTTTTTCAGATGTTCAGCTTTGTCTTGGCTCAGTCTGACATTTATGTTGTTTTTAATGGTCGGATTCAGGCAAAGAATCCAGGTGTCCTGGAGATGGCACCTCAAATTTGATTTAGTTAATGAAATTAGCATTTTTAACCCTTTTAATAAACGTGATGTTCAACACAGAACAACACAGTTGGTTTTGACGGATGTCTCTTTAATACGAGAAGCAGAGGGGCGTAGAGTTACGCACAGTTTCCTCCCCCAGCCCATTGCTCACATAAATTAAACTGACGTGTAACTGAGGTGTCCTTTATCTTTAAGAAAAGCAGCAGACGTCTGTTCTCAGAACTGTAACCGCACACGCATCTGTAGTGAACAGTAGTGTGATGATATTATTTCAAGCTTAGTATTAAAACATTCATATAATCATTCAGTCAATCTGTTCATCGACTTGTCAATCAATAAAACAATCAAAGAATCAAACAAATCGTCAAGCAGTCAATCAAGCAGTCACTCAAACAATCAGGTAGTCAATCAGTAATTTAACCAGCCTCTGCATCAGTTAATCAACCAACCAATCAATCAGCCAATCAACTAAATGACCAACCAATCAATCAGCCATGTAATCAATCAGACAATCAATCAACCACCCCACCAGTCATTTAACCAATCAAACAATTCAACAAACCTTCCAACCAATCAGTCAATCAGTCAGACACTCAATCAATCAACCTTTATTGAAACGTGGATCCCATTGTGGGTGATCCTTTTTTAAAATGTAGGGAACCTTTTAGAGCAAACAGGACAGAGGCAGAAGGAAAGACCTGTTTCAGAGTCATCAAGTCAATTATCAAATAATGAGACAGATTAAGATTAAATTAGACAATCTAGCCAATTATATAAATAACTTAACGAAGGTAAAATAGCAATAAAACAAAAACAAAAAAATAATAACAGTCAGTGATGTGTCTAAAACTGACTGAAGTCTGCTTACAGTGTTAAATCTAGCACTGAATGAATATTTAGTTACTCACTTATCTAGAACAGAGTGTGTTCCTAATTAATCTGCAGTGTGAGGCTTTCTGTCCTGCTCCTGAAGGCCTGACCAATGGGAGAGCTCGGTTTGTTTGACACCACACAGAGAAAACATTGGTCGATAAAATATAGAGTAAGTGTGTTGGTGCAACACTTGGAGACTTTGAATACTGAATGAGACGTGTTTTTTTTTTCCTTCCCAGTAGAAGTTGGTTCTCTGAAGGTCTAGACAGCGCTGGCGGTTCTCCTCTGATGCAGTGGAGTGTGGGTACTCTCAGGCGGGCGGGGAGACGCAGTGCATTAGTCCTGAGGAGAGTAAAGTCGCTGAAAGCTGCGCAGGAGTGCTATTGACGGCGTCGGGCTCGGGGAGGTTGTAGTAGTAATGCAGTAGAAGACGATCAATAGACGTGTCAATACAGTAAATGGGCCTTAATCACAGTGACCCGAGCCAGAAAACGTTCTTCGTAGCTGCATCATCATGTAGTACAAACCATTCAGCATCACTCAGCGTCATTTAGGGGCTGCTTTGTTTTTCTCTCCTCTTAGAAGATTGTCTTTAACCCTTAACCCTCACTGTATCTTTCAGTGTGACGGTGTATGAGGGTTTGTGTTATAGTGTGAGTGCGAGTGCGAGTGCGAGTGCGAGTGCGAGTGCGAGTGCGAGTGCGAGTGCGAGTGCGAGTGCGTGTGCGTGTGCGTGTGCGTGTGCGTGTGCGTGTGCGTGTGCGTGTGTGTGTGTGTGTGTGTGAGAGAGAGAGAGAGAGAAAGAGAGCGCCCTGCCTAAGGATAAGTGCTTCAGAGCATCAGTTAAAGAATGAATGTGTGATCGGGTCCAGACCTGTGTGAAAGAGGTCTGGAGACTCTGCACTGTGGTCCGGGTCCAGTGTGAAACAGCAGCATTCCGTATGAATGTCAGTGCAGTCCAGACATACAGAACTTTGTACATCTTAAGCCACCCCTTGTCTATGTCATTCTGAGGAGGTTACATGACAGAAATGTGAACAAATCTTTTACCGACAGGCTGCAAAGTGCCTAAAGATACAAGGAGCGTTCCAACCACTCAGCATTCGGCCCCACCGGTATGTAGGTAAAAGCTTAGAAATGTCCGCTTGACACCACAGAGCCTTCTGTCTCTCAGCGGAACTTGCCTCTGTCCTTCACTAAATATCTCTCTCTCTTTCTCTCTCTCTTTCTCTCTTTCTCTCTCTCTCTCTCTCTTTCTCTCTTTCTCTCTCTCTCTCTTTCTCTCTCTCTCTTTCTCTCTCTCTCTCTCTCTCTCCCCTCCAGAAACCATCTCTTCAGGCTGCATCTGGAGGACCTCTCCCTGATCCAGGTGAGAAGACACACACCTCTCCTCTCCTGAGCTGAGCACTAAGAGCTGGGGGCATCAGGTTAATGCCAAACTTGAAATTAAAGATCCCATACCTTACATTATTCCTGTCCTATGTTTATAGTCTTTCTTAATGTTTAAATTGCTTAAATAAATGTTTAAATTGCTTAAATAAACTGCTTAAATAGCCCATTTCTCGCACTGCTTAAAGGGCCCTTATCCCACACTGCTTAAAGGGCCCTTATCCCACACTGCTTAAAGAGCCCATATCTCGCACTGCTTTAAAGGCCCGTGTCCCATACTGTTTAAGGGGTCTGTGTGTACTATTTGCTGATATGTTCCTACGTAGGTGTACATGTGGAAATGCATGTGATGCCACAAAAACTTTAGCTTGAGGTTCTGATATAAACATATATCAGAATATAAACATTTTTTCTATAAGTGAAGTGCTGGGTTTTGTAGTTTTTGAAGAACAAGAGCTGCAGAATTGAATCAAAACGCCAAATAAAGCACTGAAGTTGGACTAAGACCAAAGTTAGATACAAAATGAGGCTTCAAGGGTTCAAAATAGGACTAGAACAGGGCATAAAAAACAGTAATATTACTAGGAATCCGACTGAAACACAACAAACACACTGGTGGAGGCAGAAAACAAGGAATGACAAGAACAACAAAAGGCACATGGGCAGAAAGCTCATGGCAAACAAGGACAGAAACAGACTGGACTAGTCCTACAACGAAACATTACAGTTTAATCAACAGGGGGAAGAACATTCACGGTGGCCTTTACATATTTCCAATCTTGGAAACTTAGAAAAAGAAAAGCCGGTGTGCACTGAAATGATCATTAAAAAGCCATAAATCAATGAGGACGTGCCCTTTTTTACACTTACAGGTACATGGATTTTGGGTTTTCAGTCTTTTGCTCAGTAAACAGAGCTGCAGAGTCAAACTCCATCAGAGCTCATGTTCCAGTACAGCGCTCTAAAGGTTAGGAGCGAACGAAGCCAAGTCTTAATGAGTGTTCAGTTACAGAAACACACCTGAAACAGAGCAGGAAAACACAGCCTCGTCTCTCTCCAAATACAGAAATAGTCTCTCTCCTCATTTATCTCTCCCAGCGCCAACATAGCGCTTCATTAATACACACACACACACACACACACACACACACACACACACACACACACACACACACACACACAACCGGTCAACAGTTTTTCTGCTCCACAGGTTTTCACCTCTTTATCAATTTACTTCATGAACTGCAGATTTTTGTTCTTATTAAACTGGAAAGTTGTTGAGAGAACAACTCTAACGGAAAGTGTGTCAAAGAAACCAGTTTTCTTTCCAAGATGAGAGAATCTGTATCAGTGCAGGTCTGACTCAACAACTCCTGGTTGTTGGTGCTACAGAGTCAAATTCTAGACTGTCCTTTGACTTTAAATGCACCTGTTACTGTTTCAGCACTTAATAGCTCCTTAAATATCTAACACTTGTCTGATGATCCACATTGTCATTATAATTCTGTTAAGAGGCTTTTTGTAGGTCAGTAGTGATGAAGAATAAAGATTTTATTTTCTGTTTAAGTAACCCAAATGGTGAAAATACTGTACATTTATTCATTAGTAATACATACATGCATGCTTTATATATATAGTCTATTTCCCCCAGCAGTTTGTCCTTCAGCAGTACATGTGTTTAGTCAGTCCTGCTCGTTTGTGGTGAAACCCCCCATACCCCCCATACCCCCCACCCCACCCGCTGGGGAAAGCATCCTGTCGCCCGGTGAGTAACCATGCAAACATGGGCACGTTCTGGGGAATTTATTTGAGCTTTTTCCTGGGGCTCCTTTGAAGCTGTGGATGGGCCAGGAGACCCGGGGATGGGGGGGCTAAACTAAAGAGCAGGGGCCCCCTGTGGAGGTGCCGAAGCTGCAGCTTTTTGTTGAGCGCGCTCAGAGAGAACCTGCAGCACAAAGATGAACCCACTCTCCCCTCCGAACCGCTCGTTCTCTCCGTCTCTCCCAAATCCCTGTGCCGAGTCTTGGAAGAGCTCTTTTTTGGGGATTTATTTTTTAGGTTTCGACAAATCCTGCCTTAGGCAACTCTGCGGAAACGAGGAAAGAGTTCTGATAGTCTGTTTTAGGAAGACTTTGCCAATTTAGATTGACCTTGGGTAATTTTTTTCTCTTTCTTGCCTCTCCCTGGCATTCGGGTGGATGTACAGTAATGTGCAAAAGTCTTGAGCCTGATTCCCTCGGTGCAAACATTTCTATCTGTGGCATACTGAGGAGATTAAATGAAAGAAATGTGAACGAATGTTTTACTCTGACAGGCTGCAAAGTGCCTAAAGATACAAGGAGCTTAGATAAGGGAGTTCCAACCACTCAGCATTCAGCACCACCAGTATACTGATCACCGCCTGATCATCTAGAGGTGCTTCAGCAAGCCTGGAGAACTGTTCCTTTATTTATTTTTTATTTTTATTTAAGCTTTATTTAACCAGGAAGGTCTACAGTAACTCTTCTTCCAGGGAGTCCTGACCAAGAGTGGCAGCTAGTTACAAGTACACTGACAATTAAACATATAACTACAAAACACAAGTCTCAGATATACGAAGACAATGGATATACAGCCGAAACAATAAAAACTGCGTGTTTAACACACATCAAAAAGTCAGAAAGCGGAGGCATGATCAAACCCTTTATGTCCGACTCTGAGTTGGACCCAGATCAAGATGAACACAACACAACACATGTGTGACTTGCCTTTGCCTGCATCCATAGGGTTTGGCGTCTTATGTGTGCTCTTAAAACCAGCAGACGAAAATGGCGGATCTCGAACTAATCCAGTGGGTTGGGGCTTGAGACTGAAACTGTGAAGAATAAAGCTGATAAATCTCTTTATTTGAGAGGTATTTTGTTCAAAGAACTTCATGAACATGTTTTGTAGCCCTTAGACCTTTTATAACTTGTTTTTTAAAAAAGTGAGTTTTGCATAATATGTTCCCTTTAAGAGCAGTACTATTAAGATCACTTTTAAGAGTAAATATTTTTTAGTATCAGAGACCATCCAGATGATGGGACGACCTCAGAAACGAAAGCTCCTCTAGATCAGGCCTTTTTAAAACATGGGCCTTTTTAAATTGGAGGCTTTTTCCCCAAAACGTACAACATAATGTCATGATCAAAGCAGCGCTCACGCAAACGACAGCCGTAAAAACACACTTAGGATGGAGAGAGCCTGAGGAAGAAATGGTTTGAGAATGCTGCTCTTGAACCCTTATTGATTTTCTCCCACAGCGGTGCTTCTGGCAGCGGTAAAACACACAGCAGAATTAGACTACACCTCTCATCGTCCCGCCGTTCACACAAGCTCATAAAACAGACAGATCCCATTAGAAAACTGATCAATCTGACTGCTGAAGTGCTAAGAAATAAATTACTTGGTTCTACTTTGCATATTATTACATAAACCTCATGCTAGGATTGAATGTTGAGGCTCCGCCCTAGTCCTGCCCCACTCATTACTATTTGTCAGTCACTTAAGTCTGAATGCAGCCTTATGTCTTCGCTCAAGCTCTGCCTCTTCATCATTATTCGTCTGTTCTGTGAGCAAATGTTTGCATAAAGCACTTAAGTTTAAAGAGAGTAATGAATCTGCAGTGTGTAGTTTCACAGTAATAACTGTGCAGTGATTTTAATCCAGTGTGAATCTGCAGTGTATGTAGTTTCTACAGTATGACAGTAATAGCTGTGGGAAGACATCACTGTAATATGAATCTGCAGTGTGTGGGTTAAAATGCGCAGCCTTGTGCCTTTGCAGGGTTGAAGTGTGAATGCTAAATATCAAATGCATGTAATTCTATAAAATATGAACATGGCCTCAGTTTCTGTCCAGCGTGCAAATGGATGTAGATATGGATTGTGGCCATGGCGACCGTAATGAGAAACGTTAGATCAGAATTTGTAATTTTTTTACTCCGCTACACACTCGAATATCCGCAGGTCCACTGTTCAGTCATCAGTGGGGGTGTGGGTACATTGGGGAGGGGGGGTCACATTCTCACAGTTTCTGTAATGTTCTGTCTTCTCCCTGTTTTCTTGTCTATGTTGTTGTTTACATTCTCCATGTGTCGTCGTTTATGTGTCTGTACCATGTGAGTATGCTTTGGTCTTAGCCCCGCCTTAGCCCCGCCCCTTGTTATCCCATTCTCCTGTGACTAGTTCCTGTCTCAGCCCCTGTTCAGGTGTTCTCATGTTCTTAATGAGTATACATCCCACGTTTCAGTCTGTGTGTCTAGATTCTTTTTGTGTTTTGGTTATATGTTCAATAAAACCCTTTAGATCTTGAGATTACATCCTGTTTCCCTCAACCCTCGCATCATTACAGGCGGCTTCAACTTGATGAAATGTGTTCATTTGGGTTTTTTCATTTGAGTCACCCACAAATCCGAATGTGACTCTGGGACAGCAGAAAGGAAGAAAATCAAACGTGAATGTAATTTTACATATTACATATTACATTCAATAAATAAATTCAATGGACAAAAATATATTGAATCATAGCTGGACAAATTTTGTTAAAAGTGGAGATTCCAAACTCTAGCCTGTTTAATCATGTATTTGCATGTAAATCGTACAGAACATCCACGATAGTACTTGATGAATATTTACTGACGTTGTCGGCCCTCATGTGAATCTCGAACGTGAATCTGGGACACCACAAAGCATGGAAACCGAAGTGAATGTAATCACAAAAAACTTCATCAAACTTTCTGGATCTAAGCAGGAAAGCTGACCCACAGGTCCGTTCATTAATCCGCCCGTGATTTCCCCCTCCCAGTTTGCAAGCAGCTGCAGTGGTATCAGGTGAGGTGGCGGTGCTGTGTTTTTAGTTCTGAATGCAGCTGGAGATATAGAGTTTGCGCTCCTATCGATCCCGTCTGAGGGCCTGATATCATACTCTACTGCGGCTCCTGTTCGCTAATAGACGCCCTGGCGGTAATAAAGAGGAAAAGTTGTGCGCCCTGGAGACGGCAAGGTGAAGTTTAGTCGATACCCGGCTCCTGCACCAGCAGCCACAGCTCAGCTTCTTCCAAATAGAGTTTGAAGAACAGCTTCGTTTCAGACTTCATTGAGTTTTGAGATCTCTTTGACAAGCCATGGCTGGTCCTGAGCTTTCCAAACCCATCCAGAAAATCAGCTGTGAGACTTACAGAAGCTCTCTGTCATTTATACTTATACACACTACTAGGCACAAGTTTGGGCTGCTGCAGTGGTATCAGGTGAGGTGGCGGTGATACCGGAGGAAATGGTATCACTGTACGTTAAGACTGCACAGACATATAGAGACAGAACTTTGCTTTAGAGAAAAAATGAAAACAAATAACATACTCTAAAATACTCTATAAATGTTTGACATCATTTTACAATATTACAGTGAATACTGTTACACTTCCGAACCAGTCAGTAATATTTTTTTTATGTATTTCTATAGTTCATTTTTACAGCTCACATACTGTGTCACACTGTGTCCTAAACCACGAACACGAGTCTGGTCCACCTTGAAAGCTGGAAGTGGTTTAAGCCAATCAAAACTAGTGGTGAAGATATTTTTACATTTAAAGATGGGCTGATTTCTAGTGTTACTGACATCAACCTCAAATGTTCAGATGGGCTAAAGAGGCAAAATGTTGACTCCAGACATGATCCATTACATCTGGGCTGGGTGGAAAAATGATGTAAATGTAGTGTTTTGTGTTCCTTTAAGGGTGAATGTGGCTGTTTTTAGGTTACTGTAGCATGCACGCTAGCCAGCGCTGTTCTAAAGCATATGCTGTTTGGGTGTGAAGCCAGCAGACGATTCTTTTAGACTGTGAGAACAATACACAGGCCAACAATGCAGAAAACACCACAATACGAAATCTGCATTAGTCCTCATTGCTTCCTCACAGCTCTTGGCAGTGAAGCAGGGTAGCCTCTCAGCAGAGACACATAAAGCATGTTTCTGAATTAGCATCTCTTTATTTTCTTTTTCACGTCTCTGTAAGTGTGATTCCTGCTTTAAATAATAGGAGAGGGCTTTTAAAACTCTGCTTGACAACTTGGTCTGAAACCTGGTCATGTGACCGGTCCCCTGGCAGAATGCAAATTGTCTTGTTTATTTTTTAAAAATCTAATAATGTCTGTTCATTATAATGTTGTTATATAATGTTGTTATGAAATGTGGTGAATCTGTGTTGAGCTGTTAGTGAGCAATGAGGGCTGAAAATGTTTCATACCTCTCCAGATAGAGATATAATTTTCACAATATGTTCAATCAACGTTGAACTTGTTTGTATAACTAAGGACCTCCATCACATATAAAGAAACATAATTTTATGGAAAGCATTAAGCAGGAAAATACTTAATTTTGTCTTTTGTGACCATATCGATTCAGAAAAGCCATTTTTTTTCATTCAGTGCTTTTTTTTTCAATACAGCAAAAACTAGACATATTACTATGTTTAGTACAACTGTCACAGGGGTTCAGCGAGTTCAACACCAAAATTCTAACTTTAAACTTAAGAGATGATGAAATGTGTCAGCTGCAGCGCCCTCTATGGATAAAATTTCATTAAATTTGGCACACATCCAAAGAATGTGGGGGTGAAACAGGGTGTGAAATTTCTTGAAGCTTGAACCTTCTTGTCACAAGATATGGTGCGTGAACTTAAGGGTGTTCACCTTTCAATTACGTTCCTTTAAGGCTCTCAGAGTTGTACTAAACCATGTGCTTGGGGTTGCTCTTCCATTTCTGTGGTTCCTATTCAAGGAACCCGGCGCAGTCCACCTTGTTCAGCTGATTCTGCATGGGCTCCCTGGAGTGGGCTGCGGATTGTACAGTAGCAGCGTTCCTGGAGGCACTGATTAATTGCCTGGGTGAATTTGCATTGTGTTCCTACTGTATTGTGTTTCCAGCTTGACGAATGAACACCTGAGCTTAACTCGGCAGTCACGGCTTTCCTGATCTATTCAGCAGTCGAATAGCCTCTGGAGAAGTGAGCCGAGATTATAAACCTGCTGTTAATAAACCATTAAACCAAGTGAGAAATTAATATCTTCCTTTTTTCTTGTGGTTCTATTTATTTTACTCTATGAAGTAAAAGCCAAGACTCCATGGCTGCAGATTATGATTCGAGGAATTAACATTTAGAGCTAAGAGTGTATCAGTAAACTCTGATTTCAGTAAATATAACGGGTGTAAAACAGTCTAGAACCGGTGTTTACTCTCAGAACTCAG
>JBBJLR010063690.1:0-11257 GCA_037577145.1 Brachypetersius gabonensis
CTAGAACCGGTGTTTACTCTCAGAACTCAGAGTGTATCAGTAAACTCTGATTTCAGTAAATATAAACAGTGTAAAACGGTTTAGAACTGGTGCTGGTTCTCCTACACTGTTGCCGTTTGCTGCTCTTTCTCTCAGGAGCCCCTCCCTCTGCAGGTTTTCCCCTCCCACTTTTGGGCGGAGACTATCCTGAAAGTGCCGAGATCTTGTGCTTTTCCGTTTGCTTCTAAAACATTAAAGACATTTATAAATGTTTTTGTTCTTTATGTTCATTATATTCGGTTTTTATTATGATTATTATTACGTGTTTAAATTACAGTACCTGTCCATTATACAGTTGGTTCTAGGTGACACAGGGTGTGTGTCCGAAATCGCGCACTTGCGTGAGTGCACTGGACTGTAGTGTGTAGTGCACTGAGCTCTTCCTTCTGTAGTGCGCACTGCTGCGGGTCAGTGCTGTCCTAAACGAAACACTAACGTTTGGCACTTAGCGGAAGTGACGGACGAACATTTGCTCGCAATTCTCCAGCCGCCAAAATATCTGCCCGTTTTACCGCATCAGTAAAATAACTTTATTAATGTTACTCACATTTATACCAACCAGCCGCTTCCAACTAGGCTTGTATTTCACTGTTTGCCGCCATTATTCAACTCTGAAAAGTGGTTGAAAGTTCCGTCCCCTCCACGACGTGGTCAAAATGGCGCCCGTTTAGTGCAGAGTGTGCATCGTTCTGCATGGCGTTTTCTGCCCGATTTCAGTGCAGCATCTGGAATTTTAGCTTCGTATTCAGTGGGAGAGCACTACGTCCTAAAATCGAGCACTAAAAGTGTGTAAGTGTGCGATTTCGGACACACAGAGGAACACCAAATAAAGCTCAGCATGACGTCTGACACCTCGAGCACCAATACACCCCGGGCGAAGGAACTCCCATATAAGGAGCTGTTTTGTCGTAGGATGAGTTTCCAGCATGGATACAAATCACTTGCGTTCTAACGGTTAATAAACAGGGCTATAAATCTTGCAAAGTTGTTCATTTCCGATGCTCACCGCTGCCCTCGTCTTTTCTCCAGGCACGTTCACACCCCACCCCCGGGTCTGGGCCAGCGGGTCGATACCTTCTTATCATGCTTTAATTTCAGACGGGTCGGAAGTAATCACAGGCAGCAGAGACAGCTGTACAAGTACAAGAACTGCCCCTTCCTCCCTGTTTCCTCCGAATGCCCCCCGAACATTTATGGCATTTATCAGACGCTTTTATGCAAAGCGACTTCCATTCTCTAACTACAGGGGAGAGTCTCCCTGGAGCAACTTGGGGTTAAGGGTCTTGCTCAGGGAGCTGGTGGTTAACCAGTGGTGGTGCTGGTAGGATTCGAACCTGTGACCTTTTGGTCCGGAGGCAAGTATCTTACCACTAGGCCACCACCATCCCTCTCCAGCGTTCTTCATGCAGAGGCTCTCGCTTGTGGTCAGGCAGGATTTCTGTCCTCCCTTTTTAGTGTGTCGGACACAGCAGAGCATTCTGGGTCAGTTCTGTCTTGCTCAAATGTGATTCGAGGTGGGAAAGCCATGCACCGAAATGGAGTAAAAATAGCAACCCGGCCAGTTGGAGTCCACCGCATGACCTCAGAAGAATATATGAGAAGATATGGCTGTTCACCACTCAATATTTAAACGGCCTCCAAATTTCTCCACATTTTATTTTTATAATATCAAAATTCAGATAACAGGGGGAAACTTTAAATTGTTCATGTGATATAAAATATAAAGACTAATTCAGTCAAAAAGTGCAGAAAATATTCATTATAAAATAATGAATATACGCACAAATGCTGGCATATAAATAGATAACTTACCGTTACATGAATAAGTAATACTTCACTAATAGCGTTTAGGAGTGTGTGTGTGTGTGTGTGGGTGTGTGTGTGTGTGTGGGTGTGTGTGTGTGTGTGGGTGTATGTGTGTGTGTGTGTGTTTGTGTGCACTTAACGCCGACAATTGTTTTATCGGTCGTCAACGCAGGTCCTTTTATTTTGAAAGTAATGCGAGCGTTGAGCTATTTAATATGAACAAAAGTATTGGGACGCATGACCCCCTGCGAAAACCAGCCGACATGTACAGCCGTCCCATTACTTTTGTCCATAAGTAATGGGATGGCTGTAGGAGCCTGACCTTTACACCAAATGTGACTTTAATAACACTGCATTCAGATACAGAGACTTTCAGATGGAGTGGTCCCCTTTACAGCTGATATAATGGTTCTGCTCCTCCTGCTCTGGACTCTGAGGGGAACTTGTTCTTCTATAATGAACCAGATAAAATTTTATTACATTAATGTTTAAGTTGAGATTTACAGAAATATTTGAACTGTAACTGTGTGACTGTGTTAAAGGGAACACTGCTGTTAAAAGCTCCTTTTTAGTTTAAAGTGTTACTTCACTTTTGTTCATATAGCAATACTTTAAAAAGAATTGTGCACAATACACTAATTTTGAACTAATTATTTAATTCCATATATAACAATGCGACTAATCGCAGAAAACCATTTGATTAATCACAATTAAAATTTTAATCATTGCCCAGTATTAATATTAATATAAATAATACTATTTTTTTAAATGTTGTTGACAGTATTGACTGTCATTAATAAACATAAATCTGCACAAAGCAAACATATTTGTCTACTCCTATGTTGAGAAGGGTATTAAAAACAGACTTAAAAAGTGCGATTAATCGTGAGTTAACCATGGCAAACATGAGATTAAAGGTGATTAAATGTTTTTATCTACCGACAGCCCTAACACAGACACATTGTGTGTGTAGCCTTTCATCATCTTCATCAAATCTTCACCCTCCAAAAAGTGTGTGGAGCTCAGTGTGTGCTGTGCAGGACGAGATTCAGCCAAATATTATGTGAGATTGCGCAAAATAAGCAGAACTCTGTTCATTTCCAGCGATTCGGCAGCGCCCCATTCAGAGTGTCTCCACAAGGCAAGACTTTGAACATCAATTCAACACGAACCTCAAAGGCCTGACCATCAACTCGGCATGAATCTGCTTTAGAGAGACAAAGAAAAAAAGAGACAAAGTGCCTTCCGAACCTCTCACAAAACTGCACACAGCCCATATCCACTAATATGTTGTGAGGACGTGTTGAGCTTCGGAAGAGACGAGTCGGAAGGGAAGAGGCGTCCAGGAGCGCTGACCTTCGGGCCCCGCTGGCTGTGATTTGATATAATTATGAATCAGAAAAGGGAACCGGTTTCGCTTTGAAATAGTTCCTGTCTGGAGGAGAGGGAAGGTACCAGTGTGCTTCTTTCACCCACTGATGGAAGTCTAAAGATCTGGAGTCAGAATAGTGGCTAATTGGGAGCAGTTCAGTCGAGTCATAGTGGGAAATGCACCACACCTATAATGATCTCGGGGTAATTAGTGGGTAGCAAGATGTCCAGGTCTGGACCCCTGGGCCTTCAGTGACCGTGATAGTGACTGGAGCTAATGTGAAACATACATTCTCTCATTCAGGTCTCCAAGAAGTGGCCAGTGAATGGAAATACTCAGGTAGTTGTTTTAATTAAAAGGGCGTACAAGCTATTTATACTAAAGTGGCCAGTTAGTGGAGCAGAAAAGTGTTTCCAATAAAGTGGCCAGGAGGGGCAAGGACAAGGTGTTTCTATTAAAGTGGTCAGTGAGTGGACATTCAAGGCAGGTGTGAAATAGCTTTCAGGATTTGAGTTTTGTGGAATTTCATTGAAGCAGATGTTTGATGTTGTGTCAGATGTTCTTTTGCTCAGTCTTTCCATTTGTGGTCAGATAGTGGAGCAAAATGTATTTCAGATATAGTGGTCAGTAGCAGGGACATACAGGGTAGGTGTTTAGACTGGGGAGCTAAAAAGTGTTTCTAATAAAGTGTCCGGTGCATGTAAAGACAAGGTGTTTTTGATAAAGTGTCCAGTGAGTGGAGAGACAAGGTGTTTCTAATAAAGTGTCCAGTGCATGTAAAGACAAGATGTTTCTAATAAAGTGTCCAGTGCATGTAAAGACAAGATGTTTCTAATAAAGTGTCCAGTGCGTGGAGAGACAAGGTGTTTCTAATAAAGTGTCCAGTGAGTGGAGAGACAAGGTGTTTCTAATAAAGTGTCCAGTGAGTGGAGAGACAAGGTGTTTCTAATAAAGTGTCCAGCAGCTGGGACAGGTGTGTCTAAGAGCTGATTGCTGTGTTTAATTTTGATTGGAGCAGGTGTTTGATGCTGTGTCAGGTGTTCTTGTGTCCAGTCTTCCCATTTGTCTTCCCTCCTGTCACACTCAGCCGGAGCCCGTATTCCCGCTCCTGCACGCTGCCCTGCGTGTTTCTGCTCTCGTCTCGGTGGCTCTGCAGCGTCAGGGAGGATCTGCATCAAGCGCCGCTCCATAATGGACTCAGTCCTCAGTTTGACTCAGTCCTTCCCGTCCTCTGCCTGCCTGGCACTCGACAGGAGAGAGGGGAGGATGGAGGGAGCACAAAGAGGAGGGTAAAGAGTGGCACTGGGGGAGCGAAACGAATAGAGCGAGTGAGAACGAGTGAGAAGACGAGAGCAGGGCGCGAGTGACAGAGTGAGGAGCTTTAGGAACATTTCAGTTACTGTGTACACAGACAACAAAGGCCCACAGCACTAGAGACTCTAACAGGCTTTCGCCCCAGGAGACTGCTGTGCCTCCTTTCTCCCTCTCTCTTTCCCTTTCTCTTTATTTCTCTCTTCCTCCCTCTCTCTTTCTCTCTCTCTCTCTCTCTCTCTCTCTCTCTCTTTCTTTCTCTCTCTCTCTCTCTCTTTCTTTCTCTCTCTCTCTCTCTCTTTCTTTCTCTCTCTCTCTCTCTCTCTCTTTCTCTCTTTCTCTCTCTCTTTCTCTCTCTCTTTCTCTCTCTCTCTCTCTCTTCCTCTCTCTCTCTCCCTCTCTCTCTCTCTCTCTTCCTCTCTCTCTCTCCCTCTCTTCCTCCCTCTCTCTCCCTCTCTTCCTCCCTCTCTCTCTCTCTCTCTCTCTCTCTCTTCCTCTCTCTCTCTCTCTCTTTTTATCCCTCGCTCTTTGTCCCTTTTTCTCTCTCTCTTCCTCTCTCTTAATCTCTCTCTCATTCTTTCCCCCTCTCTTTTTATGTCTCTCTCTTTCTCCCTCTCTCATTCTTTGTCACCCTCTCTTCCTCTCTATCTTTCTCTCTTTCTCTCTCTGTCTTTCTCTCTCTCTCTCTCTCATTCTCAACCTCTTTCTCTCCCTCTGTCTTTATCTCTCTCTCTTTCTCTCTCTCTCTCTCTCTCTCTTATTCTCAACCTCTCTTTCTCCCTCTCTCTTTCTCCCTCTCTCTCTCTCTCATTCTCAACCTCACTTTCTCCCTCTGTCTTCTCTGTCTTTGTCTCTCTCTCTCTCATTCTCAACCTCTTTTTCCTTCTCTCTCCCTCTTTTTCTTTCCATCTCTCTTTGTCTCTCTCTTGCTCTTGTCTCCACCTTTTTCATGCTCTCATTGTCAAAAAAAATGACTCCAAATATAGAGAAAGCAAACATGTGATGTGCCGCTTCCACCGACCGACTTTCCTCAGCAGCAGGAAGGCAAATAGACATCCTGAACGAGAGCGACTCCATTACACAGAGGACAAGCAGGTCCCGGTGTGTTAATGGCGTACATCCTCATGACCGACTGGTGTAATTTCTCTCAGGCGGATGCCGTATGGCACTGCATTTGACTCGCCGTAATTGAGTTTCGGGAGTCCGCTCCATGCAGGACTGCTGGCAGGTCGATGCATTAATAATCCCGAAAGGGATTCGGTGCTCCGTCGCCAGAGGCTGATTTAAACCTCCTGCGTAAATGTATGTAAATGTATTGTGTCATGGAGAAGGGGTTCAGGGGTCAGCGCAGCTGGCAGAGGCCTAGCAGAGGACACCTATCACGTGACTACTGATTGGTTCTCTGGTGGCAGTGGAGGCGGAACATAACTACCGTAAAATCAGAGAGATGGAAAGTATGTGGAGCAACAGACGACACTTCTCCACGGCAAACGAACGTTTTTCCATTATAAGTGAAGTAACTCATACCCAACCTGCTCAGCGGCAGGGACTGGACTGGCCCATGGTCATTTTGGGCCGGCAGCACCCCCTCCCCATTGACCGACAGTGAGAGGGTCCCCGGTGGGCACGGAATCCGTCAGCAGCAGCAGTGCTAGGGCTGGACTGGCCATCGGGCATACTTGGGCCAGTCAAGTCATTTTGGGCCAGTGTGGAATCCCATTAGTCCCCCCCCCCACCCCCCAACCCCCCCAGTAGAACCACTGCCTTGCTAAAGAAACTGAGGGTAAAGGTGCTGGACTAACCAAGCATGTCTCCAGACCTAAACCCTATTGAGCATCTGTGGGATCTCAAACGGAAGGTGGAGAAGCGCAAGGTGTCTAACATCCACCAGCTTCGGGATGTCATCACGGAGGAGTGGAAGAGGATTCCTGTGGCAATCTGTGAGGCTCTAGTGAACTCCATGCCCAAGAAAGTTATAAAAATCGTGGCCACACAAAATATTGACACTTTGGGCACAGTTTGGACATTTTCCCTTAGGGGTGTACTCACTTTTGTTGCCTGCAGTTCAGAAGTTAATGACTGTGTTGTTATTTTAAAGGGACATCCAATTTACACCATTATACAAGCTGTGCACTGACTACTTTTATATCTTCAGTGTTGTCCCTTGAAGAGGTAGAATCAAATATTTGCAAAAATGTGAGGGGTGTACTCACTTTTGTGAGATACTGTGTGTTACAGCTGGATTACAGAAGTAATGCTCATGAAATTATACACACAATAGTTTTTACTGCAATTATTTAAGTGCATCCCAATATAATGACATGTAATTACATTAATTTGAATTACATGGGCTACACTACCGTGATCCAGATGTTACAGTGAATAGTATACTTAAGTCATTGCAGTGCCATTCTTTACATTATATGACATTTTATTTAACCCAAACTAAATGAGCCGTCTGCAACTGTGATATAAACCCACAGTGTGACCAGGTCAAAGATCTAACTAACCTGGACCTATTTTAATGCCCTGCTCTATTTTAGATGACGCAGGCAGGCCCATGTCGGGACGCATTAGCGTTTACACTACAGAAAGTATGTGGTCATATGTGTCCCAGAACAGGGGTTTGAATGACTGGAACACAGTGTGTCTTGGTGGTCCTGTTTTTAGCATCGTGACTTTATGCTGGTAATGGTTTTATGCTGCAACACTTTGGCTAATTTATTATAAACTGCCCTTTAGCCAACAACACAAGGACATGATGCCATTGAACTACTCGCAGTTGTACAACAGCCAGTTCATATGAGCTAGATAAATACATAAATAAATAATGGGTTCCACAGCCCCCTCCTTGTTTCGCACTGAGAAACCTGTCATGCCAACAAGAATATTGCAGCATGTGCATATAATGCAAGCATATTCAGAAGATGCAGTGGAAAGGTGTACGTGTCACATGTATCCGGATCTCTGCAGTTACCTGTCTTGCATTTACCATAAAGTATTAATACAATACATTTATTCACCGAGACCACAGTGCTGTGCAATTATGCACTTACCCTCTGCATCCTCTTTAAAGACTGCATCCAATCCTCCAGGTGTAAATTATGTATGGTTAGGAGTGCCAATATTAAATATCTAAATGATTAAATAATGAAGTGTGTCATTCGTTGTTTAAAATGGGAAATATAATGATAAATAATGACTTAAATATGTCATCAAATATTTAAAATGGGAAATAAAAACATAATTAAGTTAAAGTGACTTTAATGAATTGCAATGGGAAATAAAAACATAATTACTTAAATGTGTCCTTAATAAGTGGAAATAAAAGCATTGTTGATTAATTAAATGTGCAATATGTAAATATTTTATGCTATATTTGAGTATTTATTTATCAATATATTTCTCATTTTAAACAATTAATGACACATTTAATTATGTAATTGTTGACGTATTTATTTATTTTATATTGGCACTCCTAACCCTCCATAGCAAAGGGCACGCCACATATTGTTCCTGATAAATCAATGCTCCTGTACAGATCTTATTAATAGTTAAAGGTTTGTTTTTCAGGGTTTGTGCTAGGGCTCTTACTTCCAGTGAAGGACAATATGCTTCAGCAGACCAAAACATTTTGAACACCATGCTTCCAACTTGTGGCCCCAGTTTGTGGAAGAACCTTTTCTAGTCCAGCATGACTGTGTCCCAGTGCACAACGCGAGCTCCATGAAGACCTGCTGGAGGAGTTCAGTGTGGAAGAACTTGACTGGCAACACAGAGCTCTGACCTCAACCCCATCCAGCACCTTTGAGATGAACTGGAACGAAGATTGTGAGCCAGACCTTCTCGTCCAACATCAGTGTCTGACCTCACAAATGCTCTGCAGAATGAATGGAGACAAATTCCCACAGAAACTCCAAAATCTTGTGGAAAATCTCCCAAGAAGAGTGAAAGCTGTTATAGCTAAAATATTAAAGTCTATGGATTTAAATGCACTGTTGGTGTAATGGTCGTGCGTCCCAATGCTTTTGTTCATATTATGAATTTGGCTAAGCAGTGTAGTTTAAGGGCTCCAATTTAAGAAGGGGTGTTTTCTCTCGTTTAACAAACCCCAACATTCCTTACAAGGATTGGCTGATTCGGCAGACAATTACACAAGGCGTGGTGTGCTAGCCAATCATTACACAGGAGGCGGAACAATACAGCCAATCATAACGCAGAAGGCGGGACTACACTAGCCATCCGCATCATACCGTTTCCCGCGAACAGTCTGGTGACAGAAACGGCGCGCGCTCTCATCTCAGACTCCACACAGAAAACTACAAAACACAGAGAAACGGAGCCATTTAAAGGATTTTCGCTTTTAAAATGCTTACATTTTCTCTTTTTTTCACTTATGTTTACTTACCTGCTCCGTCTGCGCCACCTGGATTCCTTCGGTCCTTTTTGGGGCGTGGAGAACTTTATTTCTGAGGCAAAAAGCTGTTTAACGGTCCCCCCTCTCCCTGATAGGACAAAACTCGCCAACATCTGTGGACAAACAGAAACAGACATTCTGTTAATACTGAGGAGGAGTTATAATTGTAATTTAACTGTAATTAATCATATCTATGACTACACCTGTACTGCGTATACGTCTTTTTGACTGCGCTGAGATGCGTTAGAGGTGTTGGGATGGAGGTGCTGTGTTTCTGAGGACGGTTTGCGGTGTTCTGGTGGACAGTGTCCTACTCTCTGGTTTCCCGACCGAGTCCCCCCTGTAAAGAGAAGCCGGTCTCTCTGGGTCTCTGCGTGGAGAATGAGGGCTGCATGGCTGGAGCATGCCGGAGCGGAGCGCCCCCGGGTCTAGACCCCCCCGGGTCCCCATGTCCCTATGGCTGGGCGCCGCCGTCCTCTCGCTCCTGTGGGCCGGGGTCCCGGCGGAGCCCCGCGGCTGGCTGCTGCAAGACAAGGGCCCCTTCCACCGGGCCCGGGACTTCACAGAGTTCTCCGACCGGCACCAGCACGGCTTCACCACCAGATACAAGATTTACAGGTCAGATTACACACACTTAATTCATATCCACCTATCCATCCATCCATCCATCTATTTATCTATCTAATTACTGGTGAGCTAACGCAATACACACACACACACACACACACTCACATATATATATATATATATACATATATATCCAGTTGTACATATAACAACTGGATTGAATTGGGACAATTATGGTTGTCCTTTATCTCAGCATAAACTCTTTCCCCCCAAAAAAATTTGAAATTGAACATTTGTGTATCTCCTCTCAGACTTTTCCCCTTTTCCGTTTTTCCTTCACACATCTCCTCCTCTGTGGACTATTACCTCTCACACACAGACGCTTTTCATACCTAGTATTACACACCTTTCCTTGTGGATTCATAAGTGTGGTCCTGGCATTCTGGTGCACAGGTTGGCATTCTCCAAGGATGTTCATCAACCTGTGCAATAAAAAGGAAAAGATACCACCTCTTGGAAACTGTTAAATATATATACATACATATACATTATATATATATATATATAATTATTTGTGATGATTCAGAGGATCACCGCTCTGTAGTGGTAGTGAAGGCATTTCTGATTTGGAGCACCAGTTTCAGTTTCCACTTGACCTCATCTTCATTTGCTCTTCTGCTCTCTGCTCCTGATTACCCAGTGCCTTTTGGCTTTTGATTACGAGACGCCTTCAGGACCCGCACGGGTGGCTCTTGGGCAGTTCTTGAGCTGAGCACCCTTTTACCCCTTTGGCCTCTCTCTGGTGATCACTGGTTTGCTGGCTGCTACAGTGCTCATCAGTCCTCTCCACGCCCACTTAGAGCCTCTCTCGTTGTGGTGATTGGCGGTAATGACACCCTTCATGCAGTCGATGATTGCTCCCTGCCAGGATTAGATTTCTTCATGTGAGTGATTCCACGTTCTCGGCTGAGCCCAGAGGTTTGTGTTGATGGAGATGAGCAGGTTGGGGCCAGCACTGGGTCTGATCTCCAGGGGGCGATTTCTTCTGCCACTGGTCTGAACTGTTGCCTGTGTTGGCTTGAGGGAGAGACCGCAGTGTAGTAATGAGAGGAATGCTCTGAATGAAAATTTGAAGCCTTGACCCCTACATGGCTTGATATGTAAAAAACATGTCTGTGTGTGTTCTCGCCAGTATTGTGACTGCAATTTAAATGTAGGGTCCACTGGCAAAAAATATTAACCTTTACAATGTGAGCAGCACATTGGAAGCGCAACTAATGGTACATTGATGTCACATGATAAAACAGCTCCTTATATGAAAGGTGTGTGTTGGTGCTCGAGGTGTCAGGCATCATGCTGAGCTTTGTTTGGCGTTCCTGTGTCACGTAGAACCAAAGTTACTGTAATTTAAAAACAAATAATAATAATAAAAAATCCTACTGGGGTTTAAAAATGGGGACAAATGCAAATGAACATAAAGTACAAAAAATACAAATGTATTTTATTTTAGGTTTTAGAAACAAATGGCAGATCTTTGAACCTTCAGGATAGTCCCCACCCACAACTGGGTGGGAAAAACCCGCAGAGGGAGGGGCTCTGGAGAGGCGTGCCGAGAGAAAGAGCAGAAAACGGCCAGAGTGTAGGAGAACAAACACCGGTTCTAGACTTTTTTACACTGTTTATATTTACTGAAATCAGAGTTTACTGATACACTCTGAGTTCTAAGAGTAAACACCGGTTCTAGA
>JBBJLR010063711.1:0-11256 GCA_037577145.1 Brachypetersius gabonensis
TCTGTTCCTCTTCCAACAATATTTACCTCTCTGGACACTTAATCAAACCAACTCTGTTAGCCATAGAGGGCCTATCTCTCTATAACCTCATTCACTGAGGCCCTCTCTATTCTTGTTCCTGTCTCTGGTTCGACGCGATGAGGATGGGTTCCCCTTTTGAGTCTTGATTCCTCCCGAGGTTTCTTCCTCCAGCTGAGGGAGCTTTTCCTCGCCTCTGTCGCCTCTGGCTTACTCACTAGGGGCTCGGACCTGGACTATGTAAAGCTGATTTGTGACAACCTGGTTGTAAAAAGCACTATATAAATAAAATTGAATTGAATTTAAAAAGAGAGAATTAAAAAAAAAGAGAGAAACGTTCATCACAGTGTAAGACTACCAGTGACTGCTCTAGAGTGTTTGTCCTGCCTCATTTGGACAATTTAATTCTGATTGGAAATGGCCTTAGGTGTTAAAACTGCAGTGCAATCTGTTTGGCTTCCATGTAGGTTTTCACTAACATGCTTTTGTCATATGTTACCATGGCCTCAGTCAAATAGTTTCCAAACTACTTTTCAATCTGGTAGTCAAATGGATTCACATGCCAGTTAGCACTGCCAATATATTTAGAAATATATAAATATATCTGAGCTACAGATCAGATATAATCACAGGAAGCATGCAGGTAGAAAACCTCCATTCAGCTTTTAGCTGGTGTAGCTTCAAGAGAATTCCTTGTTATGTTCCCAACTAGAACAAAACTTGTTCAATCCAGTGTGACAATGTTAGCTACCACCAGGTGGCGGTAGCTCAGTTGGTAGGATACTTGCCTCTGGACCAAAAGGTCATGGGTTCGAATCCTACCTTCAGCACCACCACTTGGTCCCTAAGCAAGATCCTTAACCCTAAGTTGCTCCAGGGAGACTGTCCCCTGTAGGTAGGGAATGAAAGTCTCTTTGGATAAAAGCGTCTGATAAATGCCATAAATGTAAAATGAATTGGTCACTTTGGCCATTTTCTTGTATTAGCTAAAAAATAATCCACAGCTTGGATACTATGTTGTAGCCTTCTCTTATCTTGTGCCTGTCTTTATCTGTAAATTTCTTTATAATATCCTTGGTCTTTATTTTCACAGCTTTCCTTCAGATTTGACCAAAGGCATTTGAATGACATATTTTAATGATTCACGGGTCAAAGGCCAACCGTGTCTCTGCTGGGCAGTATCTTTGTAAACTGAGACTGAATATTTAAAAGAAATTTCAGTTAGTAATTTGTCACAGGATTTATGCTTATGTAAACCAAATAGCTTTAAATGGAGAGATGACTTTTGAGGCTCTGTCTTAATAGGGTTGAATACTCTTGTATCTAGTCACCATTGTGACTATCCAAAATCTATCTATTCAAAAAACAGTAATTGTTTCAGCATTATACATAACAATTTTGAGAAAATAAGTTATTTTGACATGTTTTGATTTTTTTTCTTCTCCATCTGGTGAGCATGGGCTTCCATAGAATAAAGGGTGCACCACCTGTACATAGTTATGGCCAGTCAGTTTCAGATTTCTACACAACCAAACTGCCAGTTCTGATGATCTAAAATGTGTTTTGCATTATAAGCAACATGCAGCAATGACAGTAAAAGTGTTTGTTTGCTTTTAACTCAGAGCCTGCATTTATAAAACATAAGAACAGCTTTCGGATACAGAATGTGCACTTGATATATATTTTTGTCACCAGATCACCCAAAATAGGATAAAATGGCTGATCCAGACTGATTGCAACTGTGCAACACTTTCGACTGCACACACTCTTCATGCAGCTGGAATTAGATTGGTGATAAATTTTAAGATTGAATACCCGGGTCAGCTGAAATCCTCTCACTCAGTGACAGTGTTGAAGAATGGAACAGTAGATATCTGGTTCTAAATTATGCTCCAGTCTGCAGCGCCATTCAACAAGGATCCTGATGATAGATGTAAGATATTATTGAGCATGACATCTTGAATGAGAGTGCATCCGCGGGTTAAAAATTCAGTTGTAGTGAATTCTTGTTTACTGTTTTGTGTATTTCTCTTCGCATAGGTTTTAGCAGCAAAATCTGATCTTAACTTAATAATCCAAATTACTCATTAGCACTAATCATGTTAATGAGATTATTGTAATATTTAGTCCACATTTCACTATGTAGAGCTTGTATTAGTCACCAGTGGTTGGTCTCTGACCACTGAACCACAGGCAACATATTTTCCTGTGACCGCTCTTCTACCAGTGACACTGATGAGTAAAAATCCCAGCACAATGCCAGAACTGCATTCACTGCACAGTAATGGGCTTCACTCTGTAACTAGATGCATTTCTGTGAGAAAATGCAAAGTGTGTTTGTGGGGTTGCAATAAAACCAGTGTTTGGAGACACCCGAAAATTAATTTTATGCACCAAAATATTGTGTTAAAAAATGTGAAACAAAAGTGAAACCCAGCCATTTTATATAACTGATCTAAGCTTCAGTGTCTTGTAGTCATTTTTTTTTGCCTGCTGCGTGTTTTGTTCTGCATTTGTTTCAACATGTTTAGGTTCCTCTGCTTTATTTCGTTTTCCTGGCTTTGTAATTATGGAGTGTATTGTGTTGTAGATCCATAAGGTAGATTGAGCTGATAAATTGGTCAGTGCAAGGTGGATAATTCTAATGAAATGAATGTGGAGGTTCCTTAAACTTTACAAAACGTTCTACATGCATCTCATTTCCAAGAAATCTTTAAAAGAACCATGAAAAGGTCTTTAGCGTAACAAAAGCGATTGTATCAGATCATGATACAGCGTGATGGGCTGCGTTCTCTGTGGCAGGTTGAAGTGACACAAATCTAGAAATAGATCTGAAGCTGTGGGTACATACAAATGTGACTTTTTCAAATGAGATCTGAGCTACTTTCATATGTGGGCTTAGATTAGGCACATATCTATATATGGTATATGATATATGGCCATCCAACTGTAACACAAGAGTTTTTTTCTGTGGTGGTTGAATCACACTTAGAGAAAAGAAAACAGCAGGATGGAGATGGGAAACTTTCTTAAACAGCACTTTATTCTCTTTCAGCACAAAAACCCAAGAAAAAAAATAGAATCAGTGGGCCAGACTCAACAAATTATCACAACTGTTTTAAAGATGAAGATGTAAATATCTAAAGGTGTATCTATGAATAATAAATGTGCAAACATGAGTATTCATATAGTTAACTCTGTAAACAGTGTAAGCACATTTTAGTAAACTAATTCAAATATATAAAGTAACTTCTATATCTTACACAACCATTTTCTCTTTCTATAGCATGGACACCTGCTACATCACATGGATCATTATTCTGTGTTGCTAGTAAATGCGGACCGTTAATATACTGGATCCTTCTCTAATAATGAACAGCTGCAAATTATTTAGAACTCAGAACTGACCTTTGTGAAGGTTTGTGGCATGTTGGTCATTTATGTGTGATTTCAGAGCCCAGATTTGTTCACACTGAAGTCACATAAAGAAATGTAAAAGAATGTGAACTCTAAAGGAACTGGAATTAACCAGTAAGACTCGTAATGTGAACATAGCCTCGGATGCAAGAACTATACACTATACAATAGTCAGAACTATACACTGCAGGATAACTGCTCTCCAGGAGGAGGTTTAGTGACCACTGCTCTGAGAAAACATTTGGAGTAGCATAGTGAATAACAGCACTGCCCTCCCTTCAGCAGACTAAGGTTCAATCTCACATCAAGCCCAAAACACTATACCACTAATATTCACAGGGCAAGACTCCTGCCACCATCACCTACTTCTGAACCATGATGAAATTGTGGGTTGCTTTGGATAAGAGCATCTGCCAAATGTTGTTAAGTTGCACCTTCATTTTTATGAGTGATTGGTAAAAAGTTTTCATTTCATAATTCGTGTTCATGTTATAACTGTTCCAAATCCAGTCATTTTAGGATGTCTGCCAAGCTGCCAAATTAGGGCCAATTTGCTCTGGGTCAAGGACTTGGCTGCAGAACAGGGACATGGAGAAAAAGTTGAGGACACACACAGAGTTAAGATTTGGTTTACAAGCAGAGATGAGAACATGCCTAAATTGAGGTTGTGGGTTAAGGGATGTTTGAGCTTGATCTTTACAGATAAATGTAACTTGATCTGTTGAGAGTGAGGACAGCGCTGATTGCAGAGTATGCTACTTCTATCCATTTGAGAGTGTTGTTGTTTTCTTTTACACAGGGCATCTGGGGTAAGTGTATGTGTGGAAAATGAAGCTTGGCGTTTTGTGTGCTAGTATATATGTTAGCAGGGCTGCTCCTGCATCCAAACTGTTCCATAACTCTGATGTGTAACTTGTGTGTTGTTTCTCTTGCTGTTGGGGATATGTGCTCTGTAGGGTGTGGTGGGGTTCGTTTTATTAGCATTCAGAGTGATTTTCCCCCCGAGACAGCGGCTAAAGTGAAACATCTGCACCGATTCTGGCCTGGGCTGCAGACAATAGGGGTGTCGGGAGGGAAAGAAAGGAAGAGGAGGCCTGATGAAGAGGATCTTGGCAAGAGAGACAGAGAGGGAGAGATTTGTGATTTTGGCGAGCACATCGTTTTTAAGACATTTCAGTCAAACATACAGTATACCACAAAGCATTAGAGCTGAGGCCGGCTGTTTTGACAATACACTTTTAACGGAGCTGCAGATTCTTAGAGCTGATATCGACAGCTACTGGTAAATAGGGATAATGTTGCTCCACATGGAATTAGTTCGTTCTATTAAAAAGACATTTTTGTAGCAACCCTACTTTGTAATGCCTTCTATTGCATGTTGCTTCCCAACATTGGCCTCAAAACTGGAGTGACTAACTAATTAATAACAGAATGCTGGAAAGTTCACTGGGGCCTTATTTTCTTGCAAGGTGGGATTCACTAACAGCATTTTAAGACTGGAACATGTTTCGACTATGAAATCTTCATTCCCTTTTAGTGCTGATGAATGGCAGCCAATACCGGCACCATCTTAAAATGAGCCTGATTGGCTACTTTATTGCAGTCCTCTACACTGTAGGTCTCCCTTGGTGTACAGACAGAGAGCACCACCTGTTACCATTTACAGATTGTGTTGGTCATTGTCTATTATCAGCAGTTTATGACTACAGAGATGCTTTTGGCTGAGAATGGGTGGTATTTGTACTGAAAATGAACTTTTTACTTTTTCCTTTGTACTTTTATTACTTTAGATTTCCAAGAGAAAACTTTTTGTGCTTTTTATTTTTGTTTAAACCTTCAAAGCACTCATTACTAATCTCAAAGACTAATCTCAAGAGATAAAAAATGGATAGATGAATTAATTAATATCCTCATAAAACGAATCTGCCCACAGCTATGCTAATTTGTGTTTGTGCATGGGTGAATATTGCTGAACCCCAGAATCACACACCATCAAACAAAGAAGTCTCTTATTTTTACTTTTTACTGAAATTCCGCCACAACAAAAAACTACCTGGCTTGTGATTGTGTGGTTCGGCTTGGGACTGCCAAACAGCTCTGACTTGTCAGGGTATGGACTCCGCAAGTCCTCAATATTTGCAGTGTGGTAGAACATATTACTAACCTTGCAATGAAAGAGTGTACATGGTCTGCAACAGTGGTTAAGTAGATGGCTTTTTCAACATTGCCCCCTTCAGCTTGCCTTCTTTCCATAATGCATCCTTTTTTCCCCCTATTACTTTACCTGTAAGTGTTTTTTAAAGTTGTGGCTGATTGGTGTTTATATATACTGGTCAACTGGAAAAAAGGGTCATGGGCACCCAGTGCACATTGATGCATGTGGGGTGAAAATTCCCACAGAAGTGCTACCATAGCACAAATTGCTGATGAAGTTAATTCTGTCTATGATATGAAAATGCATCAACTTGTTGTGTATAGGGCTGCTTAACCACAGACCAGTCAGAGTACTCATGCTGACTCCTGTCTAAAACTGAAAGTTTACAATTTATAAAAAATAAGAGCATGGCTAGAGTGCTTTCCAACCTTTTAAACTGTACTGTCAGAGGGTCACAACTATTTTTTTTAGGAATTTAGTCAGTTATTTTCTCAATGGCAGATCTGTGTATACACAATTCCATGCACTGGTTTTTATTAGCTCACCAGGAACCTTTTGCCTGGATGCTGTCTTCTCTGTACAGCATAACTATAACCCTTTAGGAGCAAGATATGGTCATTGGATAGAAAACATTTATGACATATCTTTATGTTTAAGGGCTTTCCTTGAAGCATTTACTGGCTAAGTAGCTTGTGTGTTTTCAAACACATACCAAATGTTTCACATGGGTCTGTTTTTGTTTAGGGCTTTAATGAGAGTCTGTCTTGTGGGACAACATGACCTGTACGTACATTGCACACATTTATGCCGCACCTATAAGGAGGGTGGACATCCCAGTGTGTTCAGGGAGTGAAAGCACAAGGTTGGTGCTTCTTATGAAACAGACTGTGATCCTTCCAGTGCATTCAGAAGTGAGTTCGGAAATGTGTTTTTAAACAGGCCCCACAATGACGTTTCCTGTGCACTCTCTGTGACTTCTAGCCTGACATGGAATGATTCAAGCAAACTTTGGCCCAAGTAAAGCAGCCCCCAGCACTTAACATCACATATAAATCGATACTGTATGCAACTTGAAAGGTGCTTTCTCAAATTCTTTGTGCAACTTGATGCTCCATATAAAAGGGAGGTTCCTTTCCCAGAGTTGTACTTAATCTGAGCCACCTGTGCTCCTCTTTGACTGGTCTGATTTAGCAAGAATCTCTTATCAAAGTCTATTCCACTGGTTCATGGCGTTTATTCATGATCAGACTGAATCATTTGACTATTCCTGCACCCTACGATATTTCGGGGTATATATTCAATGAGTTTCTTATTTCCAGTCAATGGAAAGTCCTAACAGTAAAAACAAAAATTATGAGCTATATAATTTTACAACCATAAACTGAGATGTTTTGCATTACAGTGGTTGTATCACAGTTAAGGGATGCTGCTAGTTTGGAAGAAATTTTATAAAATGCCATTAAAGTGCATGCCAGCGTCTGATAAAATATTCACTTCATAAATCATTTGATATATTATTAATAATAACAGCCATGAGAAATGGTGTTATTTGGAGAAAAGGGGGTTTGTACAAGTACAGTACAAACAATGTGAAACCCTCAAATCTACAACATGGTTCTTGTTGTCCAATATTGAACCTTATTTTAGTTTCCCAGGTTAACGAGGCATATTTGTGCCTTTTCATGAGTAAAAAAACACAATAGAGAGTGAATCCAACTCAAAAACAGAATATAATTTAGTCATATTCCCTGACTAATGAATACCGAAGATATGTAAATCACACAGTGATTTAAAATAACTTGTGTAGGTGACATACACTATATGGACAAAAGTATTGGGACATGCCAAAATATATGTGTGTGTGTGTGTGTGTGTGTGTGTGTGTGAGGGGATCCTATGTATTTGTCTATGTATTTGAATGCAGTGTCATTAAAGTCCCTGCTGGTGTAAGGGCCAGACATTCCAATAACTTTGTCCATATAGTGTATATATGGTGCTTTAATCCTGGATCAGCCAGTAAGATTTTAGAAACTATCTGTGTTTTAAATCTGTGTTTCAAATGCCTCTATATTTGGAGTTTGGGAAGCTATTTATGTTAAAGACAGTCTCTACTTCTGATCATGAAAAGGAAAGCAAAAAGGAAACATTAGTTTTGCTTTTATTACATCAATTTTCTTTATCCAATCTAATTAGAATTCCAGTGCGAAACTACGTCTTTCCAGCCCTTCTCCTACTCCTACTCTTTCCCTCCATCAGCGATTCATGCTGTGGAATATCTTGCTTTGTTTGTTTTCCTTTTCCACATTTGGAGTGGACTGGAGATGAGCCTGCTCTAACAAGACATGGAAAGCCAAAAACAGACTCAGAGTTTTATCCACTCTTACATTAGGTCAAATGGAAAAAACAAGCCACTGCTACTGTAGACTGAAGCTGTGGTGGCTCTGTCTGTGCTTTTTCTGTCTATAGGAACAAGGGGAAGGGAAGCATATCCTGAGGTGATGCTGGCACACCCCTGTTTCCGTCTGTGTGTAAGTGTGTACTTAAAATAAATTAGTCCTCCACTCCTATTCAGAACCCACACGTTTACTATCATTCTGCACATGTTTACTATCATTCTGCACATGTTTACTATCATTCTGCACATGTTTACTATCATTCTGCACATGTTTACTATTGTTTTGAATTATCTTTTGCTTTAGATCCCTAAAATAACGTACATAATATAGACTTAAAGAAACAATATCACACCTTTTAAGTTTTTATGTAGTATGCAACCATTATTCATTTTAATTTGTACATTCACTTGCTATAAATGTATTGTTTTTGCTACATCAGGAAAGCTGATAAATTCACCACCTACAGCAGTTTAACCCATTTACATGGAGTGTAACAATAGTAACAATAACAATAAACCACCTGCTTAATTCTATAGGAAATAGATTACAAATTGTTATGCAAAAAGAGTCATGACTGAAGGATACAAAGCCATGCATGTTATAAGGTGACATTAAATGTAGAAATACTTGAAAATCAAAGTATATTGCTTGAAATTGGATTAGCACCTCTGAATGGCATTTTGGAAGTTTTACGGTCATTTTAGAATCACCTACATCTTTCCTCAGTATTCTAAATACATCTAAAACCTTCTACCAATGTCTTTTACTGCTTGCATTTTTCACTATAGTTTCTGCCATATTTTTCAGCATGGATCTATGTTACTGAAAATGTGTATCCCAGCCTTTTGAAGTGGTTGTGGTATTTCGAAGATAGATAACTAATATAACTAGCCACAAGGCATTTGAGGGTACTAACACTAACAGACAAAGAATAGAAGGAAACACATAGGTTAATGTTCGAGGTGGGTTCTCCATGTGCCAGAATGGGCTCCATGTATTGTTTCCTGCGCTTCCTGTCCTCACTGAGTCTGGCCACAGTCTGAATGACACTTTGGGCTTAAAGTAATTTGACATGGACTGTGGCCAAACCATAACGACTATCCTCTGTCATTTCCAGCCGGACCCTTTCATGGGTTCTCACACTCTGGAATGTTGGCTGAAAGCTTCTTTCTCTCTAGCTGCTGTACTCTTTGGATGTGGAATGACAAAACTGCCTTGCATCACACCACAATTACTTCAAAGCTTTGCAGGCTTTTAATTTTCACTGGAGCAAGCAATGTCGCTCAATCACATTCAGGTTAGTTCAATTCTTATTAGTTACATTAGTAATGCATCTAATCCAACTTTAAATTTAAAAAGACATAACAGAACAGAATTCAATACTCTTATTGTCTCTAAGTAATCATTGCTGGTTCATAGTGAAGGTAAATTGCAATCAATTTTTTTTTTTATCAAGTTTAAATATCAACCAGTACAAGTACAAATAGCATGAAGATGCAGGACTAAAAATGCAGTTAAGGAACAGTTTAGAAATACACTAAAGTAAAAACCAGGGGCTTAACTACTTGAGATGCAGGGTAATCTCATTGGGGGTACTTGCACATCCATGATCCAAGTAAGATTTAATTATTTAAATCCATATTTCATCATTTAGCTTCCATCAGCACTACAGAGACACGCCTATCTTCTCTTTTTATGTTGCTTTTTCAAAGTGCAGCTTATTCATAGTAAGCAACATCCCTTGCTAATCCTTCACAACTAGCAAATCATATTATCATTATTTTTATCCATACAAGTAATGTGCAATATGGGGCAATTGGCTTTTTTTGCACTGGGTCCTATACAGTCTTGTTTACACTAGACATAGTAAAGCAGTACACATGGTACAATACAGCAGAACAGCAGTAAAAAGAATATTATGTCAAATATTCTTTAATTGAATGGTATTTAGTGGAAGTGACACCCACACTGCCTTGTCATGCCAAAGGCACAAACTCCTGCGTCTTGTTTGAATAGACGAAGTAAGATAAGCATATGGTTGTGTTGCTATTTGGAAGCTGTACACGCAACTAAATCACTGCAGAGAATCATTTGTCCATGAATCAGCCGATGTCGATCCAGTAAATTCACGTGTGGTCCTTTAGCTGCCTATTAAGGATTCAGCATTTACTATTCATTATTCACTTTTGTTTAATATACTAGATTAATTCACAGTAACTGATGGGAATGGGTTCTAATTACCCATGAATAAACACATACACAGAGTTAATGTGTGTACTGTACACTTCCCAAGGACTCCTAAGAACCGAATCTGTGAATGATGAAGGCCCACAGATTAACTATGCTCTTTCAATTTTTTTCCCCTCACGATGCTTTAGATTGCTAAACTGTCCTCTGCTAGGAGGAGCATGTTGGATGTAACAACTGCGGAGGGGATCCCTGTAGCCCGCTCAAACGTGTCATCGTGAATTATGAACATCAGACAGATGTACAAGAGCTTAGCGGTAACACAGCTGCAGACCAGCAGACCTCCTCTTCCTTAATGCATTCATGGGAGTTATCCTGCCTTCCCATGCCTGGATGGTTGTATTTTCCACTTGCTGATTTATAATCACGTCTTTGCATTGGCGGTCTGATGTCTTTAGCCTGTTGTTTAGCCTGTTGCTTTTCTATCTCGAAGTAAGTTTCTAAAAATAACCTTCTATCTAAGCCTTACTAGAGAATCCAACTTAGTTCCTAATTTGAGCAAGACACTCAAAATGACTCTCAGAATGACAACACAACTGAGCAACAGACCTAACAAATGAATGTCGTTTTTGCAAAAATTGCTGCTGCCGTGCTTGAGGGACATTTTTGTGCAGATCATGGCAGATAATTTGAATTTTAAAATGATTAAGGAACCAAAATCTAGAAACATATGAACGCTAACTCTACTTTGCACCTTACCAAGACACACTATATACACCAGTGATCTTTGTAAAATGTGTTTTTTCTATTCATACTCCATGAGGTATATTTCAGCACATATTTGGACTGAAGAGTATAAATCAGTACAGAGCATAAGACAGTACATGGTGCAGGACTGGGTAGGGAAAAGCAGCATTTAAATCAGCAGTTGTCTAAAATAAGATTTTTCTCATAGAGAACACATTTGCAGTGTTGGCCCTTCTTTTTCAGGACCTCTGCAATTCGAGGGCCAAATCCTGACTGATAGCAACCCATTCTTTCATAATCACTTCTTGGAGTTTGTCAGAATTAGTGGGTTTTTGT